>VYZT01048641.1:0-17424 GCA_013400735.1 Pomatostomus ruficeps
TTTTGGGATTTTAAATCAGATTCCTGAATAAAATCCTTTCCTGGAAATGAGAACAACCCCACGTGTGGACACAAAAGATGAGGGTGGTGACTGAGCCCTTCCTGGCGGGAAATTTGGATATTTGGGGCAGTCCAAAGCACCGTTAGAGATGCAGAATTTTCTCCCACCTGCAGTTGTGCTGCTCCAGGTGGATGCTGCTGGATTCTCCTCTGTTTAGTAGGATTGATTTGTGTTCCATGTTCTTTCCAGACTCCTTAATGATAAAAGGGAACAAGCAAGAGAAGACCTTAAAGGGCTGGAGGAAACAGTGGTAGGTCTCAAATCCACTTTATTCACTTTTTCCCCCTATATCTGTCTACCCTGGTGATCTTTATTTTAATTTTTGAGTAAACGGCTTTGAACGACCTAAATTAAAATTTAAAAATGTTGATTTTACTGATTTTGGGGAATTGTTTTCCTCAGGACGGTTTTGGGGCTGGATGGGGTTTATTTTGGGGCCAATGTGTTTTCTAGGGCGAGAATCCCGAGCTCTTTTCTCCTGTTAGCAACTCAAATTCAAGCAGAATTTTACACCAGAGTATCTCCTATGTCTTAGTAATTTGTGGGTTTTAATTTAAATTTTTTTTCAATTCTTGTTTTGTTGTTTTGATTCCAGGCAAGGGAGCTTCAGACTCTTCACAATCTGCGCAAGCTGTTTGTCCAGGATCTTACCACCCGTGTTAAAAAAGTAAAATTCTGCTCTTTTAAACCCAAATCTTCTCTCTTTTTTTCTTTTTTTTTTTTTTTTTTTTTTTTTTTTTTCTTTTTTTTTTTTTTTGCAGTGTTCTTTTGATTTTCTGGAAGCCTTTAGTGCATGCTGTTCCAAAATGGGATCGTGTCTCTTTTAGTAGCAGCGAGAAACAAGATTAAAACTGTTCTGATGAATTTATTTTGGTCCTAATTTGTTAAGGACAAGTTTTGGTGGTTGAGGGAAATGAATTCACCCAGTGCAGTTCAGCTACAAAATCCTCAGAGATGATGAACATCCGAAATTATTTAGGATAACTTGATTTTCCTGTTCAGGAGCCCCTCATAATTATTCAGTAAAAATAATTTTTTTTTTTTTGTGAGGGGTAATATGATTCTTAAATATCAAACGAAGAGTTTAAATGATTTATTTTTAATTTGGGGCTCTGTAAGACTTTTCTGCCTTTGGGGAGCTCAAATTTGGCGAAGAGCTGAGTTTCCCCTCGAGTTTGTGCCTGGCTTTGCTGAGTGCTGCCCTTCTGTGTGCAGAGTGTTGAGCTGGACAGTGATGATGGAGGTGGAAGTGCTGCGCAGAAGCAGAAAATTTCCTTTCTTGAGAACAACCTGGAACAACTTACAAAGGTTCACAAACAGGTAAAGGCTCCCTTTCCCTCCCTCCATCAAAAAATGCACTTTTTAAATGTTGACAAGGATAATTTTGTAAGGCACTGTCTGAGGAAAGGGTTCCCACTAAACTCCTTGGCATGAGGAGTTTACTTCCCACTCCCTGTACTTCTAGGAACGTTGTGAATAAAGAATTACTGTTTTTATGTGAAAATAGATCTGTTTTGGCACTAGGAAATGCTTAAAAACAGCTGGTTTCTGGCTGGATTGTGCATCCCCGATTTGACTCCTGGCCTGAAGCTGCTCAGAGGCACCTTGGAGGTGTCTGGAGTGGATTCAAGCAGTAGAGTGTGAAAATAACAGAATTTGGGGGTTTTGTGCAGGTGAAGGGCTGGGTTTTCGTGGAGCTGAAGGCCTCCCTCAGTGCTGAGGTTGGTCATTTCTGGGTTTGTCCATCTCTGTGTCCTCCCTCCTTCATGGAATTGCAGTTTCAAAGAATCCTGGAATGGTTTGGGGTGGAAGGAACCTTAAATCCCATCCCATGGCAGGGACATTTCCACCATCCCAGGCTGCTCCAAGCCCCGTCCAGTCTGGCCTTGGGCACTGCCAGAGATCCAGGGGCAGCCACAGCTCCTCTGGGCACCCTGTGCCACCTCCCCACCCTCCCAGGGAAGGAATTCTCCCTAAAATCTCCCCTTCCGCTGTTCAGATGCACACCACAAACCCCTAAAGCTGTTTTGATTTCATTTTTGAGCAGTGACACAACGCTGTGCTCTGAAGCTCTATCAGTGACCCACACTCCCAGATTTTTCTCTAATTATTCCTGTGCAAGTGCCAAAAGAGCAGGAATGTGCTGGACTGTGGCAAGTGCCCGCTAAGGTTCGGGGGTTTGAGATTCCCAGGGAACAGATGGTTTAAAGACCTACTTTCCAAAAGTGGAAACTGGGACACGTTCGGAGCGGTTTTCCTTTCACCATTTTGCCTTTTTTTTTGCGCTCGTTTGATGCATCTGCTGGGTTTCAACTCTGGATTTTTATAGCTCTCATTAGCGTGTATTTACTCAAAATCAACTCGGAATTCACATCTCGTAGGAAACTTAGAGGGAAAAGTGACATTGGACTCGATACCATCCTGCTTGGCTTTGGTATCATAAGTGTTTCACACAACGAGGGCCTGACACTTGCAGAAAATCACATTGTGACGATGTTTTTTTAGCTTGTTTGTGTTTTTCTCCAGCACACAGCAGGTGTAAAACGCTCTGATTGTTAAACAACGTGTGAATGTCAGGACATGCTGTTGCTTTGCTGTATTATTCATGTGGTTGTTAATCCACTTTTCGCTCCAGAATGGGGAGATTCACTCCTTTGGAGCAGATTTCTGTTGACTTCCAGCAGCGGTCGAATCTGTTCAGTGGAAGTTGTGCTGGATTTTCTGCCCGTTTGCATCAGTTTTGTGTTTATTAAAAATCAATCCTCCCTTGGCTGTTGCTGCACGGGGAAGTCAGATGTGATTTGGATAATTGATAGACCTCTCAAGTTCATATTAAACTGAGGAAGTGCACGAGTTCAAAGTTGCACATAATCATTACATTTATAGTTACAGGCCTAAAAGTGATTTCTTAGTGAAGTTCCCAGTGATTTCTTAGTGAATTTCCCAATTTTCCCACATGGCTGAGTAGGGAACACACAGTTGAACACATCAGAACCATTGGAAATTATGAATTTGGGATGATCCCCGGTGTTGTCTGTGAGACATATTCAGGCATTAATATTTTAAAATAATGAGGTGATCGAGGACCTGCAAAATCCTGGATATTTCTGTGTTCTGCTGCGGTTTTTGAAGTGTAGAGAAGCAAATCTGGCTGTGGAATGCTCTGAAGAGGCAGGGTTGGTCCTGCAGTCCTCATCTTTCAGGATCAGCTCTGTGGAATTTTGTTGAATGGGATAAACTCCCTTGTTCTTCGATCTTTCTGGGCAGTTTTAATGAAAATCACTGCTCAGTCAGACAAGTGAATTTTATGAGTAAAACTGAGCTGGGACGACGCTCTCGGGCACAGGGTGAGATTGTCGGGGTGCCCTGTGTGGGGTGAAGACCTGGACTTGATCCTTGAGGATTTATTCCAACTCAGGATATTCTAAATTTGTCATTAACGCAAACTTTTAACATAAATTTCTGGCAGAAACCTGTTTAATTTTAATACACAAGTCACGGAGATCAACAGGTGGCATTTCCTCTCCCCTCATGAGGGGACTTTTCCTCCCATTTCTCTGAGGGAATTCCCGCCATTTCTCCGAGGGGATTTTTCCACTTCCAATTTCTCATTAACCCAAGATTTAACATTAATTTCTGGAAGAAACCTGTCTAATTTCAATACATGAGGCATGGAGAGCGATGGGTGGCGTTTCCTCTCTCCTCGTGAGGGGACTTTTCCTGCCATTTCTCTGAGGGGACTTCTCCTGCCATTTCTCGGAGAGGGTTTTTGCCACTTCCAATTTCTCATTAACCCAAGCTTTTAACATTAATTTCTGGAAGAAACCTGTTTAATTTTAATACATAAGTCACGGAGATCAACAGGTGGCATTTCCTCTCTGCTCGTGAGGGGACTTTTCCTGCCATTTCTCTGAGGGGATTTTTCCACTTCCAATTTCTCATTAACCCAAGCTTTTAACTTTAATTTCTGGAAGAAACCTGTTTAATTTTAGCACACAAGGTGCAGAGATCAATGGGTGGCATTTCCTCTCTCCTCGTGAGGGGACTTTTCCTGCCATTTCTCTGAGGGGGATTCCTGCCATTTCTCTGAGGGGGTTTTTGCCATTTCCTTTTACCTTTTTTCATTTTGCACTTTTCATATTTCCCTCCCCACAGCTGGTACGTGATAATGCAGATCTTCGTTGCGAGCTTCCTAAGCTGGAGAAACGCCTTCGAGCTACGGCAGAGAGAGTTAAGGCCCTGGAGAGTGCACTGAAGGAGGCCAAGGAGAACGCCATGCGCGACCGCAAGCGCTACCAGCAGGAGGTGGATCGCATCAAGGAGGCCGTGAGGGCCAAGAACATGGCCCGGAGAGCACACTCAGCCCAAATCGGTGAGGACACGGAGCCAAAGGTGCTGCCTGCATGCTCCAGGCTCCATCTTTGTGCTGCGGGTTGATGGAGGGAGTAAAACCCAGGGGTTGTTTCTCCTCCGCTGCACAGGAATCCTCACAGGCCTCACTTGTTCAGGGAATCTGCCCCACCTCGAGTTGAAAGAAGTTTCAACTCTGTTGTTTTGCTGGGTAAATAAAGGGCATAATGGGTCTTGTGTGCCCTGCTAGTGACCTGAAAGCTTGTCTGCTTAAATTAGTCGCTCACTTTCTTCCTCCTCCTCTCCCCCCACACGCGCTCCCTCCCTGCTTTCATTCTTTCCTTGCCTTTCTGGACCTTGTCCCTTTCTCTTTTTTTTTCCCCCTCTGATTACTCCTCCGCATGATTTAATTCCAAAAAATCTCCCTGCGTAATTCAGGTATTGATATATCTCCAAGGCACAAACAGCAGAGGGAAGGGGCAACTTTTGAAACGATTTTTTGGGATTGATAGAGTTGAATGGTTTAGAGGGAGATGACAATATTGGGATATTAAATCCCGAGGGAGAATCAGGCAGCACAAAGTGTCACCTGCTGAATGCTTCCTCTTGTAGGGAGCCAGCCAAGCTTTATCCTGATATAAATTGGACATAAAAAGTGTCTCACCGCCCACCAAGTGACTTCCCTCTGTTGGTAGGCAGTCCATAATTCACAGATCCCGTGCATGGGAAGGTGGAAGGGCTCTGCTGGCAGGAAAATGGATATTCCACCAGGAAAAGGGATTTTCCATCAGGAAAATGGATCTTCCACCAGGAAAATTTGGTGTATTTGTTGTTGGCCAAGGCAGGGAATGCTGAGCTGGGTTAGAAACCACTCTGCCAAGCACAGCTCCGAGCTGGGAAGCAATGGGGTTTCCCTTGGAGGAGAAGGTGAGGTGGGAAGCTGCAATGTGGAAGCTGAAATGTCAAATTTTGTCCCTCCTTTGCCCTCTGCAGCCAAGCCCATCCGCCCCGGTCACTACCCCGCGTCCTCTCCGACGGCCGTCCACGCCATCCGAGGGGGAGGGATGTCCAACTCCAGCTACTACCACAACACCAAATAAACGAGAGGTAAGCCCTGAGTAACTCACTCACCTCTTCTCCCACTGATCACTCAGTTCCCTCATATTTAATCTTGCTTTTAGGAGACCCACAGCATTTATTTTCTATTTTTAGTAGTGGTTTGCTGATAATTACAACGCTCACTAATTGAGTGCCTCTTAAGAGGCTTTGCCAGATGCTGGGGAGGGGTTTTATTTTAATGACTTAGCATGTAAAAGTTTTTTTTTTTAAAAAACTGCTCTGGTAAATCTGGCCCGAAGTTCACACGTAGAGGTGTGAAAGTCGTGTGGTAAAAATAGAGTTCCAGAGGTTCCTTCTGTCAGCACCATCTTCTGCTTTCTGTCCCACAGATGTGTTTCCATGCTGGGATATTCCAGCCTGGGATAGGGGTAGAGCAGCTGTCAGTGGCAGCAGAGACATCTCCAAATCTGAGTGTCACCATTTGCCAAACTTTGCACTCTTAGCTCTCTTTGTGAAAAAAAATAAAATGGAAATATTTTACTTTCAATGCCACGGTTTCTCCTATGCAAAAGATGAGCAGCATATTCCCAGGAGACCGTTCCATGGACCCCATCCTCCCATTTTTTTATTTAAATGCTCATTATTGGCGAGATTTTATATCTGCCTTATTTTAGAGGATCACTTTGTGCCACAGACCTGCCAGGAGCCGGATGGCAGCGAGTGGCTGGGGACAGCAAAATTGTCCCTCCAAGCCTGGCTTTTTGCCCTCCTTGAGGATTAATTCTGTCTCATGACTCTCATGGTCTCCTCGAGGCATTTTTGGGTGTTTTTAGCTTTTTTGGGGGAGTGTTTCACGTCAGGCTTGCATGCCAAGAATCCATCACGGCACAGTCAGGGTTTTATTGTGCTGGGGGATTGTTCCTGCTCATTGTGTTTGCCCTGAGCTTCCAGCAATTTATTTCCTCTGTGAAAAAATCAGGGCAAGGCTTTGCTGAGTGGTTTTGTGCATCAGACCACTCAGAAATTGAGATGGAAAAGCCTCCGTCCGTCTGCTTCATTGCATTCCCACCTCTGTGGCCAGGTGGGCTACACAGCCTTGTCAAAAATTCCTAAACATTTCTTCTAACAGCTGCTCCGAGGGGAAAAATCTGCCACCTGCCTCAGATAAATGCACCTTTAACTGACCAGCTGCTGTGAAATGGAGAGTCAGACTCAAACAGGCCACACGTGTCGAGTGAACAACTGCAGATTAATAAAATTGTTAATAAAATAACCACACTTCAAATTAGATGGGTCAGGGACAGGACAGGACTGTGGAAATCAATAAAAAACAATCAGGAGGCATAAAACACCCGCCAGATATTTAGATTTGGGGTCTGTGGAGAGGAGCAGGTTCGGGCCAAGTTGCAGAGGAGCAGCAGGGAAAATGAGGCTGGAGGAAAAGAAGATGGAAGATCCTGGAAGAAACTGGATAAAGTTACGGATTTGGGATTTCTGGAAAAAAACAGGAAAAATCTGAAACCCAAATGGCAGCCCTACAGGTTGGAATTAAATAATTTAAACCGAGTTCTTGATTCTTTGCTCATATCCAGAAATAAGTGTGGAAGATGTAGTTGGGGAAGGCTGGGAAGTGATTGGAGCAGATCAATCCTCCTCAGTTTTGGTCCTTTGGTTAACAATTTTATTGGTGAATTCCAACTCTTTGGCTGCCAAAATTGGGAGTATCCGAGTAATCTGAATTCTGAGCCGGGATGGAAACCCAGGGGTCTGAGTAAGGGTGGTGGTAAAGGTTCTACCAGTGCAGGAAAAACTTCATCCAGATTATTCCCATAATATTGAGACATTCCTGTGCTCTGCAGAAAAGTCCTTTGGAATGGTGCAGTTCCCCCCAGGTGGAATTAGAACAAAACCTTCTTTTATCATCATTTAACAGCAGTGAAATAAAAGAGACCTTCCTATTCCAACATTTGCTGAGCAGAGATTTATCTCGTGTTCATTCATTATTCATCATAAAGATAAAAGAGGTTTAGCGCTGTTAGACTGGTCAGTTTTATGATTGATTAACCCAGCGGATGGAAGAGACAGAAATGTGAGTTTTAATAAAACGTGCTTGTCTAGTGTGCATGTATAAATTATAAAGTGTATTTTTATAATGTCATCACGATATCAAAAAAATATTTAGGTATTTCTGTAAACACTTTTTATATATGTGAATATGAGGAAGTATCTGTGTCGGAAGACAGGGAACAGAAGGATTGGTTTGGATTTGTGGTTTTTTGTCCTTTTGATTTATAATTTTCAAACCTCACTGCTGTCACTTTCCTCCCTTATTACGTGAGATGAACACACATCAACTTTTCAGCGCATCCAATGAGCTGAGAGAAAAATCCCATTAAAGGAACAGAAAATTAAAGGGAAAAAAAAAGACTTTTAGATAGGGTTTAAGCGGGATGTAATTCCAGGCTACACACGGCAGAGAGGCGATTCCATCAGCAGGATCGGCTCGTTCTGTCCGTGACACCGAAATTCCGTAATTTTTTATGGGTTCGTCTCTTTGCTCGCTGCCCGTCCCTGTGTGTGCTGTGCTTCCCGATCCCCCAAAGCTGCTAATTCCCGTCCCTGTCTGGCTCTCTCCGGCAGGTCAGTTCCACTCAGCATGTTAAGGACTCCCGTTAAGTCACATTAAGTTTCTTTTTCTGCCCCTTCTCCACGTCCCGCCCGCGCTGCGCTTCCCGCGGCGCCGCCGCCCCGCTCCCGGCCGCTCCGAGCTTCGCGGGATCTCCACGTGTACAGAAGTGTCCGGCTCAGCTCCTCCAGATCCCTGAAAAAGTCCGGAACATTCCCACCTCCGTCAGGATGACAGGGAGGCTGCCACTCCCGATTCGCTGCTTAGGTTGGGGCTTCTCCACTCCGAGTGATGCTTTTTTTTGTTGTTTTTAGTTTTTTTTTTTTAATTTTCCGAGTGCTCCGTTGGCATCGGTAATTCCCGACTTCTGGCATCAAGGAATTAATTATCCAATGACCAAGTGCCATCCGAGGCAGGTGATTGTGCTCTGTCATGACTGATTTCCTGTATAATATACATATTATTTTATATTTTTAGGGGATGAAAATGTGCTGCTACGTGGTTTAATTTTACCGCTTAACATTTTCTGAAGGAAATTTCCCCAAAGAACCATTTGTAATATCCTGATCAAGGGAAAAAAAAAAATAGAAAAAAAAATCTTTGGACTGTATAAAATAACCTTTATTGCAGTACCTGGTAAAGAACAAACGGGATGCAGAGAAATCTGTTAGTATAGACGTAGGATTTGAAGTTTGGTAGTTCCATGAATTTATCTGTGTGACCTATTTGAGAATTAAGCTCCTTTTTTTTTCCCCTCGTAGTTCTCCTCCTCCCTGCAGTGGTGGGTTTTCCTGGCGTGGAAAACGTGATTGTGAGCGTTGTTCCCTAGGAAGTTCGGGAGGCTCTCGGAATGCTGTGGAAATCTTGCCTTGGAAAAATCTCCTCCCTCCCCTTCTCCCCCCCAGACAAGCCCGGATCTGTTCACGCCGGAATTCAGATCCCGGAGGGAACAGTCCCCCCCTACCAGAACAAAGGAAAGTGAATTCCCTCCGACCCCTTCCTGAAAAAAAAATTCCACAAGGAGGTGAGAGCTGCACGCTCGAGCTGCCCTGCCCAAATTTGGGAATGGTTTTGCTGGGATGTGAGGAGCCCGTTGCCAGGGGGAGGGGATGCCTGCGTGAGCCGCTCATCCTATGGAATTTGCCTCCCTTGGATCTCGCAGACAGCGAATTCCCACCTTCCCAGCAGGGAATTGCTCTGGGAAGGTGCTGCTCCTCCTCCTCCTCCCTCCACATCTCCCGGGGCAGGTGGGACTCCGGGAAAGCTCCGGGAAGCCGCGATTCCAGGAGGCTCCGGCCTCTTCTCTGCTCTTCTTTTGCAGACGTTTGCTCTTCTTTCATTTGAGGTTGACTGGTTTATTTTTTAATTCCTGAATGTGTAGGTGTAGAACTCCTCAGTTCCCTAGAGCGTTTTGGAAGATTGTGAGTTGACTTTAGATATTTTTTTTTCTACTGAAATTAGGGTGAAATTGCAAAAAGTAAGTTGGACTTAATTTAACTGTTTTTGGGTTTTTTTGGTTTTTGTTGGGTTTTTTTTTCTAAATGTTGCACTATTTCAGGGGAGCATTTTGCTGAACATATTTAATGAAGTTGCGGATTTTGCATGTATTTTAATTTATTTTGTATTTTCCAAAAGTTTTATATTTTCTTTTCGTTTACGTGCATGTGCACTGCCAGAAGAATGAACTGTGAACTTCGCCATATGCAATCTTTAATAAAATCACTGACTCAGAACTACTCTCTGCTATCTCACCAGCTGCTCAGAGCTGAGGTTTCTACTTGGAATTAATAATCCTCTTGCTTTGGTTCTAGGAAAAATCCCAATTATTTGCTGCCGGAGGTTTTGTATCGTAGGCGAATTTTTTTTTGTCGTGTCGCGGAATTTGGGTAATCGGTGACAACACAAAGGTCTGGATTCCTCAGGGCATCACCGGGAATTTTTGGGGGGCAGCTTCGTGCAGCTTGAGAGGGGTGAGTGAGCTCGGAAATCCCTTCCTCGTGCTGGTGCTGATCAGCCAGTCAGTCCCACCAGCAGGAACACGACGGAGCCTCTCCCAGCTCACTTCCACACCAACGCTGCACGAGGACTTCCAGAAACTCCCCCAAGCTGCCTGAGGCTAAAATCCTCCAAATTAAACACCTAAGATGCTGAACAATTGAAAAAATGAAATCAGTTCTCGGTTGAACATCCTCTGCTTGTATCGGTTTTTTCTTTTCGAAGCCTATTTTAATTAGGCGACTTCCGTTTGTACCGCGTGCTGTATATTCGACTTTTTGTACCATTTTTAAGGCTTTCGCATTTTATACCTGGGAAGGACAAACCACACACGTGCTCTGCAGAGATCAGAACCCGTCTCTGGCTGTTTCCCGACCCCGCCTTCCTTTCTTTGCTCTCTCGAGTGTTGTGTTCTCTTTATTCCCGGGCTCGTTTTTTAAAATGTTGTGGTTTGTACGGCGCAAATGGAATTTCGCATCTGCAAATGTCATGCATGGGACAGATTTGGGGTGGAAGCGCCATTCCCGAACGGGAAACGGATTTTCAGATGGAACTAAAGTGCATATTGTTCTTTTTTTGCTAGTAATTAAAAAGTATTTCTGGCTCACTTGAGCTTCTCTTAATGATATGTTGAAATATCTTGTGTTTGTCCTTGAGTTCACGTTTCATCAACTTGTTTTCTGGAAAGCAAGGGAAGTTTGAAGCTTGGAAAGACCTTGGCTGATGCATTTTTAAGTTCTGTATTTAACCCAGCAAGGGTGAGAGTTGGATTATCCTGAATATAGATTGAAAACTTAAAAACAAGCCACCAAAAATTATTTTTTTTGCTCCGACAATTCCTGCCCACAGAGCCTCGAGCAGCTTTTCAGCTTCACTCGATCGAGCCTAACGGACTGAGATGCACATTTGCCTGAAATGTTTATAAATTATAGGATCGTGGAATGGTTTGGTTGGAAGGGATTTTAAAGAACAGACGAAGGTGTCCCTGTCGTGGGCAGGAACACCTCCCACAATCCCAGGGTGCTCCAAGCTCTGTCCAGCCTGGCCTTGGGCACTGCCAGGGATCCAGGGGCAGCCACAGCTTCTCTGTGGCCAGGGCCTCACCACCCTCACAGATTTCCTTCCCAATATCCCGTCCATCCCTTCCCCAAGGCTTGGATGGATGGGATATTGGGAAGGAAATCTGTGAGGATGAATTTTAATCTGAAGACCATTTCATTGGAAGAATTCTTTAACCCAAACGGCGACGCAGCTCCAAAAAAGGCCAAGGGCTCGCCCGATTCCCGCGGCTGGAGGAGAAATACCTCACGCGCCCACGACTGAAACACTCCTCCAAGGAGGGGGGGAAAAAAAAGGGAATTACACAGGCAAAGGATAATCTGACCCTCCCCTTGCTTGGACTTGTGTCCTCACTGTGCCTGCAGGAAGCGCACGGGCCCCATCCGCTGTGCAGGATGGCAGCGCCGCCCCAGCGGCTCCTCCCGGCGCCGCCGGCCTCGGGGAGCCCCGGGGGCCGAGGCGTTCTGTAGATTTACCCCTGTCTAGTTTGTAAAGTTGTGTAACGTGTACTGCAGACGTGTATTCTCTGGGCTCTATGTATCTTTACAGTAGTGTTCAATTTAGGAGAAAAAAAGAAAAAGAAACAAAAAAAAAAAAAAATAAATGGTGGACACGTTTTGCTGGTAACAAGGGGAATTTTTTTTTTTTTTTTGCCATTGCATCGAATGATGCTGAACTGTATTAAACTCTTGATATAGCAGACCTGAACCCTCCTCCTGCTCCTCCTCCTCCCCCCAGCCCGTGGAGATAAGTCAAAATTTGATCTTCCTTGGAGATGGATGGATGGATGGATACACTGGCAGACTGCATGATGTATCATTCGAAATCCGTTACAGTGGAAAATAAAACTGAACTGAACTCTGCCGTGTGGGCCTGGTGTGACACGGGACAGGGCCCTCGGGGCAGCGCCCAGGGAGCGCTGGAGCTGGGCCAGGAGGGATTGAGGTTGGATTTCAGGGAAAGGTTCTTCCCCAGAGGGTGCTGGGCAGGCAGTGGTGACATTCCCGAGCTGCCAGAGCTCCAGGGGCGTTTGGACACCGCTCTCAGGGTGGGATTTTGGGGTGTCTGGAGCTGGATCCATGATCCTGTGGCTCCCTTCCCACTCAGGACATTCCCTGGTTCCACGCGTGACCCATGCGATGAAACCGCACTCCAGAGGGTGCCGAGGCCACGCTCTGGGTTTCAGCTTTCCTTCTATACCCATAGAAATTCATTCACAAAACCATGGAATCCCAGACTGGTTGGGTTGGAAGGGACCTTAAACCCCATCCCACCCCACCCCATCCCATCCCATCCCATCCCATGGAACCCATCCCATGGATCCCATCCCATCCCATCNGATCCCAACTCTTTGTTCCCATCCCATCCCATCCCATCCCATCCCATCCCATCCCATCCCATCCCATCCCATCCCATCCCATCCCATCGATCCCATCCCATCCCATCCCACCCCTTCCCCTGTCCCAGGCTGCTCCAAGCCCCATCCAGCCTGGCCTGGGCCACTCCAGGGATCCAGGGGCACAAATTGCAAGGTTTGGGTGATGGCGGAATGAACACAGCATAATTTTAAAATTTTTTTAATAAATAATTACATCTTCTCTACCACCTCTCCATGGATATATTCCTTTTTCCTCCTCTTTTTCAGTAGCCTGGAGACTCTTCCACTTCCCCAGTGCCTGCATTTCCATTTTTATAGGAATATTACACTCGCTTTATGTAATGGAGTAGAAATTCCTGTGTCCTTGCTGCTTCCCTAAAGTCATACTCGGGAGCTTTATAAACAGCTTATTTCCAGTAATTATTACTCAGAGCATTTCCCAATTAAATCATTACTTTTCTCCTCAGCGATGCAAATTCCGGGCGCTCCGAGGTTTCTGTTGGAACAGCTCACTCTCTCTTTTTTGCTGAGCGGACTCCTAATGAGGATTTTGCGGTTTTTTTGCACCATAAAAACACCAGCAGGCTTAGAAATTAGCCCGGTAAAATCAGAGTAGAATGTTTTTAAAATGGAATAAATTTTGGGTTGTGGAAAATTTCGGGTTTCTCACCCTCTGAGGAGCTCCTGCGGGATGGGGAGGGAAAAAAGGCTTTCCAAGGTAGCTGGTTTATTTTAAGGAGAGCGAATGGGAAATCCAAACACTCCCCAAAAGTCCTGCCGAGGAAGGCAAACACCGCGCGGTGCCAGAGCTTTTTCCGTGAGTCAAAAACATTCACCCCCGCAAGATCTCCCCGATAAAGCTCCTGCCTGGGGGATGAACGCAATTAGAGCGCAAGTGTGTCCCTACAATTCCGTTTTCGGCATGTGGGATTGCGGCGGTTAATTAACTCTTCTATGAAAACAGCACAAATTGCCGGATCCATTTCCAAGATCTCGGCTTTCGCAAGAGCGCAGTGAAAACAAAGGAGTGGGAGTTCCGTCCCTAGGGAAAAAAAAAACCAAACTCCCAGCGAGGCTGCTGCTACCGATTCAAACGATTCCGAGCTCAGAGTGAAACACTTAAAATTTATCTTGGAGCAGAGCTGATCCCAAGGGAAGCTGTTTATCCTAAAATGAGGATATTCAGTAGCTCGGGATCTGATCCCGGTGCTCAACTTGATGAAAAACTTGATGGAAACTCATGCGTGGCTCCCGGGGCTGGGGGTGCCGGGGAGGTCTCGGTTCCGAGGATCCCGGGGAGGTTCGGCAGCCGCCCCCTCGCTGCCCGCAGGTGTCCCGGGTCCCGCCCTGCCCGCAGGTGCCACCGCCCCGGGGGCGGGCACGGCGTGTCCGAGCCGCCCGCTCCGCCCCGGCGCCTCCTCCGCCGCCGCCGCCCGCACGGCCGGGGCCGAAGAGCTCGGAGTCCTGCTGCTCCCGTGTCCCGCTGTCCCGTGTCCCGCTGTCCTGCTGCTCCCGTGTCCTGCTGCTCCCGTGTCCTGCTGTCCCGCTGTCCCGGCACGGAGGTGAGTGCGGGGAAGGGGAGCGGGGAGCGCGGAGGGCTCGGGGCTGCGGCTCCGGCTCCGGCTCTGCCGCCCCGGGTGATGCCGAGCCCCGGCGGGAGCGGGCGCGGGGAGCTGGCACGGCAATCGGGGTGTCCCCAGCCCCGCGGGGAGCGGGAGGTGGCACCGAAATCAGGCTGTCCCCAGCCCCGTGGGGAGTGGAAAGTGGCACCGAAATAGGGTGTCCCCAACCCTGGCGGTTTTGGGGAGTGGGAGGTGGCACTCGGAATCAGGGTGTCCCCAGCCCCGTGGGGAGTGAAAAGTGTCACTGAAATCAGGATGTCCCCAGCTCTACCGGTTTGGGGGAGTGGGAGGTGGCACCGGAACCAGGGTGTCTCAAGCCCCACCGCTTTTGGGGAGCAGGAGGTGGCACCTAAATGAGGGGTGTCCCCAGGCACAGAGAGAGCAGGAGGTGTCACCAAACTCAGGGTGTCCCCAGGCACACAGGGAGCAGGAGGTGTCACCAGACTCGAGGTGTCACCAAACTCAGGGTGTCCCCAGTCACAGAGGGAGCAGGAGGTGTCACCAGACTCGAGGTGTCACCAAACTCAGGGTGTCCCCAGCCCCGCCCAGAGGAAGCAGTGGCGCTGAAATAGGGTGTCCCCAGTCCTGGCGGCTTTGGGGAGTGGGAGGTGGCACCCGAATCAGGGTGTCCCAGCCCCAGAGGAAGCAGGAGGTGTCACCAGACTCGAGGTGTCACCAGACGCAGGGTGTCACCAGACTCAGGGTGTCCCCAGACCCAGGGTGTCCCCAGCCACAGAGGGAGCAGGAGGTGTCACCAAACTCAGGGTGTCCCCAGGGACACAGGGAGCAGGAGGTGTCACCAAACTCAGGGTGTCCCCAGGGACACAGGGAGCAGGAGGTGTCACCAAACTCAGGGTGTCCCCAGGGACACAGGGAGCAGGAGGTGTCACCAAACTCAGGGTGTCCCCAGCCCCGCGGGGAGCGGGAGGTGGCGCTGAAATAGGGTGTCCCCAGTCCTGGCGGCTTTGGGGAGTGGGAGGTGGCACCGGAACCAGGGTGTCTCAAGCCCCACCGCTTTTGGGGAGCAGGAGGTGGCACCTAAATGAGGGGTGTCCCCAGGCACAGAGAGAGCAGGAGGTGTCACCAAACTCAGGGTGTCCCCAGCCCCAGAGGAAGCAGGAGGTGTCACCAGACTCGGGGTGTCCCCAGTCACAGAGGGAGCAGGAGGTGTCACCAGACACACAGGGAGCAGGGGGTGTCACCAAACCCAGGGTGTCCCAGCCCCAGAGGCAGCAGGAGGTGTCACCAGACTCGAGGTGTCACCAAACTCAGGGTGTCCCCAGGCACACAGGGAGCAGGAGGTGTCACCAGACTCGAGGTGTCACCAAACTCAGGGTGTCCCCAGGCACACAGGGAGCAGGAGGTGTCACCAGACTCGAGGTGTCCCCAGCCCCAGGGTGTCCCCAGCAGTGCGGCGCTGGCGGGAGGGCGCCGGGCTGTGGGAAGCGCTGGGTGTGCAGCGTCAGGTGCCTGGGACCCAAAGCACAGCCCGAGTTTTACAGGTCCCTTGTAAAAGTGCAGTTATTACACATCCCCTGATGATTACAGAGCTGTAAAAGGAGCCGGGCTCCCTGTTCCGCAGGTGGGGACGCCGACCTCGGGCTCTTTCACTGTGGGGCTGCACCGTAGGAAGTGACAGAATATGGGAAAAATGTCCTTGGTGCAGCAAAAACCGGGAGGGAAAATACAAACTGCCCACCGTGACGGCTGCAGGGGGTTTTGGATAAAGGCCTGGAGGGACAGGACACAGGGAATGGTTTCCCTCTGCCAGAGAATGGGATGGATGGGATTTGGGGCAGGAATTCCTGGCTGGGAGGGTGGGGAGGCCCCGGCACAGGGTGCCCAGAGAAGCTGTGGCTGTCCCTGGATCCCTGGCAGTGCCCAGTTTGTCTCAAACCAGGACACGCAGATAGAGCCGGTTTGCACGACCCAGCTGGCTGATTCCTGAGGGCGATCCCGGGAAAATGGGATTGTGAGATTTCCCGTCTGTCCCAGGGAAAGGGAAGGAGCAGCGAAGGCAGAGATCAGAGCCGTGTGCTGCAGCCTCCTCCAGAAACGCCGTGCTGGCAATCCCAGATGCTCCGGGAATGAGTCAAGGTCCTCACCCTCAATAAACATGTTTTTGTTTAAAATCATATAAAATATTAAGTGCTGAGATCTTTCTCAGCTCAGTCTGGAACCTCGGAACTTTTCAAGCTTCCTCCGCGACTTTGAACCTCCCCTTTGTCGCACCTCTGCCTGGATGGGATTTCAAGAGAAGGATAAAAAGATTAAGAGGTTTGTGATGACAAAGAGTCAGGTTGAGAACACACAGCTGGGAAGAGAGGGAATTCAGGGCTGAAAGGCTCCGTCCCCGCCGTGTTTGTCTGCGTCCCCTGGCCCGGCCGGCCCCGGAGCTGCAGCGCAGGTGAATTCCTGAGCTAATTGCAGGGGGAGGTTTTATGGAGCAAGGGAGTTGTCCTGGTCCTTCCAGAGCCCGGTGATTCATCAACCTTCGCCTGGCGATGCTTTCACCCCTCCAGTCATCCCGCAGCTCCCAGAGCTCTCCCTCTTCCCTCCCCTAAGTCAATTAGCGCTTCCCAGCGGGATAATTGCTCCGCTCCCTGCTGCATCCCCTCAATGCCATCCTTCCCGAGGGGATAATCCCGGGCCTTTGGCCTCAGCCTGGCTCTGGCAGGGCTCTGTCCCCGCGCTCTGACACCTGCGTGATGTTCGCTGTCGGGAAATCCCGTAATCAGCTTAGGCGGGACGGATCCTCGGGATGAATTCCCTCTCCTGGCTGCTCCGTGGGGCATGAAAAGGAGGGAAAGCGCAGCCAGGGAGGGGAGATGCGGTGTCTGGAGCAGGGAGGTGATGGCCACTGGCACCCCCCTGCCGCGGACACCGCCACCACTCTAAATCCCATTTGAGAGGAATTTCCTCGTTCCTTTTCCTGCTTTCCTTGGGAGCTTTGTAGGAGAA
Organism: Pomatostomus ruficeps; assembly: GCA_013400735.1. Lineage (NCBI taxonomy): Eukaryota > Metazoa > Chordata > Aves > Passeriformes > Timaliidae > Pomatostomus > Pomatostomus ruficeps. The sequence continues at coordinate 17,111 of VYZT01048641.1, forward strand.
ACCCGTGCCTCGTTCACTCCAGGCTGAGGCAGAGATCCCAATCTCTTCCTGCCTGGTTTCCCGTTTTCCCAGGTTCCAGCTGTGGGAGAAAGAGGGAATGTTCCCTATAATCCCGTTTATGGGGTTGTGGTAATTACGGGGGAGAGCCCGGCCTGAAATCAGAGCGAAATCAGGAGGTGCAGGCTTGGGTTACAAAGCAGAACCCTTCCCATGGAAGATTCTCTTCCCATGGAAAACTCCCTTCCCGTGGAAGATTCCCTGCCCGTGGAAGATTCCCAATCCATGGANCTGCCCATGGAAGATTCCCAATCCAT
>VYZT01048642.1:0-36011 GCA_013400735.1 Pomatostomus ruficeps
ACCTCCAAGATCATAGAGTCCATCTGTTACCTGCCAAGTTCACTGCTAAATCCTGTCCCTAAGTGCTACAACCACGTCCTTTAAATGCCTCCAGGGATGGTGACTCAACTACTTCCCTGGGCAGCCCATTCCAATGCCTGACAGCCCTTCAGTGAAGAAATTTTTCCCAATATCCAACCTTAACCTCTTCTGGAGCAACTTGTGTCCATTTCCTCTTGTCCTGTCTTTGGTTACCTGGGAGAAGAGGCTGACCCCCACCTCGCCACAACCTCCTCTCAGGAAGGTGCAGAGAGCGATGAAGGTCCCCGAGCCTCTGTTTTTTTCCAGGCTAAACAACTCCAGCTCCCTCAGCTGCACCTCATGAGACTTGTGCTCCAGACCCTTCACCAGCTTTGTGGCTTTTTTCTGGACAAGCTCCAGCATCTCAGTGTCTTTCCAGGAGAGAAGGGTCTAAAACTGGCACAGGGTTTGAGGTGTGGCCTCACCAGTTCTGAGTACAGAGGGACAGTCCCTGCCATAGTCCCGCTGGCTTCACTGTTTCTGATCTCTTCCTTGGAATTGCTTCAGGTGCTTCACCCAGAGGGTGGCTGGGCACTGGAATAGGCTCCCTAGGAAGCGGTCACAGCACCAAGCCTTACAGAATTCAGGAAGTGTTTGGCTCTTCGGAATGGTCCTTTGCAGGGCAGGGAGCTGGGCTTGGGATCCTCATGGGTCGCTTCCACCTCAGCTTATTCTGTGGTTCTGTGAAATGGCAGCAAGAAAGAGGGTGTAGCTCTGTAGGGTGTGTGCATTTTAGATTTCATGTCATTATTTTCATTATGTAAACTGCCAAAGGAAAAAACCTGCAACCTGATAGGGATAGCCAGGTTATTCCTACTATTGACTTGGATGAACATAAATTAAATTTTTCAGATACTTGTTGCCGTATATTTATGTATGACCCAGTTTTTTTCTCTTTATATTAATACTGCTTTGATTCTTGATTCACATTATCACAGAGTAAACTAGAATATAATTCTTCACTTTTAAAAAAAATTTATTCCAAAATAAAAAAATAATTTGGTATTTAAATAGGCAAGAAATTGGAAATTATTTGTGAGGTATTGTTACACATTGCTAAAGAGTACCATTACATCAATGAAAATGATATTCTGTGATATTGATCATGCTTTATTTTTAAAGAAATGAATCAAATACTCAGTTTCAGTTAGATTACTAAGAGTTCACAAAGAGCTGCCAGTTAAATCATACCAGACACTATGAAAATACTATGGTAAATAGCAAAGTGGAATATAAATATTACACTCCTTATAAATTATGCCTAATTATCATCTGAACTTTGTCATAGTGAGACAGCATTAAACAGGAAAGTTTTACCTGAACTGCAGAGTTAAATATTAGCTAGCTTTAGATTAAAAATATGGGCCAAATAAATAGATTTCAACTTTGATCACAAAATGGGGCAATTGAATAAGTGAAATCTAAACTGTGCAATTAGGGTATTTCACACAGAGAAAGCATAGAAACAGTGGATAACAGTTGACAAAATGGTAACTCCCTGGATATGTGAAAACAATATGGGGAAAAAAAGAATAAAAATTGACAGAAGGAACATCATGTACATGGGCAGGTAAGCAAATTAATGACTTTTTGTATCAACTTAGCATAAGTTCTGAGCAATTCAGTGTTATTCAGTGGTGTCAGATATCGCTGAAACATCTAAGAATATAACATCAATTGAAAGCTGTGGCCGATTAAGGATATGAAGGGATTATAAGCATGATTCATGCTTTTTTCTCTTCTATGGCCACCCAATTTGATGGAAAATCTATTTCTTTCTATGTCAAATCCCTAAATGTTAAAAGATATTTAAAGAATATTTTTATAAAGTGCATCCTTCTCTGGAATAAAAGATCACAGATGTGCTGATGTCATCAGGGCTGTACCATTTTGTGTTATTCAGATACATGACCAAATTCTTTAATTTTTATTGAAAAATAAAACTTTGGAAATATGACCACATGAAAGCTCATGTTGACCTTAAGAAAGACACTAAAAAGTCGGTGGACTAAGACACATAGGAATACACCCCCAATATAAAGCATCAGAAGACAGGAATGTATGACTCTGTATTGACACTGAAACAAAACAGTTTCAGTGTTGGTTGGACTCAATGATCTTATAGGTTTTTTTCCAGCTTTAATGATTATATGGTTCTATAAGTGATTCCACTCAGATCATTAGAATAGTCCCTTTATAATATCCAGTTTTGTGTTAAGGCAAAACAATTTTAGATTTTTTGCATGGTCATCAGGTTTTGGAATTATCAAACAGGACTTAAATGCCTCATCCTTCATAAATCAGCATAAATATTTCTTTGTCGTGATAGCTAAACAAATCTCAGTTATTGAGTTTGTTGACATCTTACCTAGTAGCTCTAAGAGATGATTCCAGGGCACCACTGTCTTGGGGTGCTGACTTTAACATCACGGCTTCAGAAGCTGGCGCTAATTATGTATGTTTCCAAAAAATCCATCCTTTCCCATCTCTGTCTTCTTGTTTTGCTCCTGTGCCGCCTACTCCCGTATGCCAGAACAAGTGTTCATGTACTCACAGTTCAGGTTGAAATCAACCTAGAAAAACAATTGCTGGAGGACAAAACTTTCTCTTTTAGCAGGAACCCCAAGTTATATACACTTAAACTGATGATGCTACTTAAGAAATCTGAGTAAGGCACTGGGGGAACCCTGCTATTACCAGCCCAACAGAGGGTCGTCTCTGCTGTATTTCATAACCAGGAAATGTCTCATCATGTGTCCTCCTGTTTCTCTGAGCCCCTGAGCTGCTGTATCTGCTTAGGGTAAGTGTTGGAACTAGAAACATTCGTTTCTATTCTGAATTACTTAAAAAAGAAGGTTTCATATTCTTTTAGAAGGAATAAAAACACCTATGTATTTATGGGAAATGATGAAGTCTTTCTCCCTTTATCACTCGAATAGGGCAAAGAGATGCTGCCAAGGTTAGGTGTTGGAAATATCCTGAGCTAACTCGACCCAGCCCTGATGGTCTTAGACTTGAAATTAGATTTTAGGATATTCTCTTTAAAGATCAGCATACAAGATACCCATTCTGCTGGTTGGAAAACACATTTAAACACTTTTGAGCAGAGATAGTGAATAACCCATCAGACAGAAAGTAATTGAAACAGTTTGGGTTTCTTGCCTTATATTTTGCCTTGCCTATGTATACAATGGTATTTTTAATCTGAGTGAAGCTGGAAGAGAACTAAGGAAAGAACAAAAAATATTCTTTGGTCATGATTGGAGAAACTTTATTTGGATGACAATAAAGACCTGTGACTGGATGTCATTTGCTCTGAACCGGTAGCTGACCACAGGTAAGAAAGTGCAGTTAAAATAATGTTACTCTGGCACACAGAATAAAAAGTGTGTAATCAGATATTAATTTGCTTAGGAAAGGAGCCAGGGGAATACTTAACATCTGCTTGGAGACATGACAGGTAATAGAGTTGGTTAATTAAACAAATATTTATGGATAATTTATCTGAGATTTTCAGAAAAAGATCTTGATTCATTTTTTTTGTTTGGTGACTATTATGTACAGAAAATTTATGGAACAGGGACAAACGTTGAATAGTTTGCTCGGTGATTGATGTGGGATATAATTACTGATTATAATAATGGACCTTTTTATTTGACTAGTTCTGACAGATAATGAATAATCATTCAGTGGTCTTGGTTATCACTAATATAGAATTAACCATTTGTAGTCTTGAAAACAAAAATAAAAACATATATAGGTGCAGACCCCAAATGTTTTGTTTTTAATCTAAAGAAGCCTGTGACTGACTCTTTCTCCATAGCCACTAGTTCAAATAATGTATGTTTTGGGTAGAATATTATATCTATCATGAGATGTGTGATGATATAGTGAACAGAAAGCCTTAATATTTGCCAGAGTTCATGTAAATTTATGTAATATATTCAAAACTTATTAGGAATTACATTTATTCAGCAATAAAGAAACATGAACGTGTCGTGTGCTTTTGATGACAACAGTCCTCTAGAAGACATAAATTGTTCTCCAGGTGGAAGTTTATGTTTTCATTACCTGGGACTTTTCTAACTCCAACTGCCCTGGACCTCTGAGCACAGAAGCATCTGAGCAGAGTTTCTGCAGCCATACATAGCTCATAACAAGCTTTCTCTATTTTATTGTGTTTTAAGAATGAAGGAGAGATCATATAAAGTTAGCTATACCAGGCATTTTCCATCTAATATTTTCTTGGGAAATTATTTCTTTCTGAATGACATAGCAGAGCAGAAAACAACACTGTAGGCATGGTTCTCAGTCCTCCTTATTACTGAAAAAGCAATGTTATGAAAGACAAGAAACAGGCCGAGTTCATTCCTTTATATATAAATCAAATATTTACTGTGAGGTCTGCCTGTCACCTTTGTGTCAAATGCTTTTCTGCTTCTATGGACCAGGAGACTGCTTAGGATAACCACTGCCTTCAGAAGGAGGAAGACAGTGTGGCAAGGGTGAAGAAGATGCAGCCCTCACACCTAAAATTTTCTAACAGAGCACACAACGTAGCATGTGGGGGGAGCAGCTGAGCTGCTGTGCATCCTCGCGCTTGCATTGCAGATTTCTCCTGGCATTTTAAGATGTTGGCTTGGGTTTGGCAGAAGGGTATGGCACTCCCCAGGCAGGCCTGCTAGGCCGAGGGCCCGAAGGAGAGCCACACAAGAACACACACACAGACGCAGCAGGAGAGAGAGCAGGAAGAGAGAGGGCAGAGCCCTCCGACTTTATTTATATGTTTTCACACATCACTGTGGATTGGAGGTAGAAATCACCACCTCCTATAATCCACTTGGTCAAAGTATTTGTCAATCATATTTCTCCATCTGGTATACCGGAATTCGTAAACACAGATACAATTTAGGAAAACATAGATAATAGAGAGAAAACAAGTCATGGCCATGAGAGAGAGTCTAACAAGAAAACACTGAACACTGCAAAGTCAGAGCAACAGAAGGGCACTTGGAAGTCTGCAGCCAATGAAGCCAAAGGCCTGTTATGTTTCTGGGAGTCTCTATGTCCTATTAGTAAAATCAGTGTATTTAAAAAATAAGGAAGCATTCAGATATTCTTGTTAAAAAGGCTATGCAAACCCTGGAGATTATTTGAATTTTTTTTCCCTAAAAGCTTGGTAATTACTTGGAAAATTAATAAAGTATCTTTTAAGGGAAATATTCCCTGTCTGCAAGTGAGTGTGTATTGCCTTCAGGAAGTTATTATGATGTCTTGGAATTGGCTGTACAAAGAAAATACCTTCCTTTATACTGCTTAGTAAACCACTAATATAAGAGATATAGAAGGACAGAGACTCAACATTTTTGATTCTTATTATTCAATGTTTTTTAAAGCCTTTGCTGTGAATAAATAGAGACTTTAAAATGCTCCTGTGTAGGCTTATATTCACCAGATTCCTAAGATCTCCTGGAAATGGAAGTAATTTTCATTTAAATAATTTATTATCAGACTCACAGTGCACTCTGCATCTTAAATGCAAACTGATTACAGCTTGCCCACTTCCAAGCATTCAAAACTACTAACTCAGGATGCAAGAAAAGCTAAGTTTGGCTTAAAAAAAGAGAAAATAAGAGGAAGAAAAGGTTATTGTTTCTTTTGCTTGGTAATATTTTTGGAAATCTCTACAGTGAACTTTTCACTATTGATATGGTTAACTACATTTACCTGTCAAAATGCATCTGGTGTTCTGGCATTTTAAAGCTCTTTCCATTTAATAGAGTTCAAGATTGACCCATTTCCCATTTTTCTTTCCTTTATATATTTTATCAATATGGATTTCATATTTTTCATTTTCATTTTATGAAAATCCATGTATTTCATAAAAAGATAAGGCTTTAATAAAAAAAATAAAAATATGTAAAGCGTGTTGAAGAAAATGTAGAAAAAAATGTGAATTGGAAAAGTGTTAATAACAGGAATAACTTCTAAAACTTTTTTTAAATAAAAATGTTATTTAAAATGTTATTTGTTAGGGAATATATTTTGAGTGAAATAGGTTAACCAAGTTTGTATATAATGCCTGCCAATTATGTGTTCCCTTAAATTCTTGTTACTATTTGTATTGAAATATATTAATATTTTTTCTAAAAGTTGTGTGCTTTGCTGGACAAACTGGCCAGTGGATAACTCCCTTAACCAAAGAAGTTACCCTGAAGAAAAGACTGTATCTCCAGAGGTCAGTGACTTTCTCTATTTGCATGGTAGTTTTTCTGTCCTGTGTTTCATAGAATCACAGAAGCATAGAATGCTTTGGGTTGGAAGAGACCTTAAAAATCATCCAGTTCCAACCCCTCTTCCATGGACAGGGACACCTTCCACTAGGCCAGGTTACTCCGAGCCCCACCCAACCTGGCCTTGAACACTTCCAGGGGTGGGGCAGCCACAGCTTCTCTGGGACACCTCTCACAGTGACTCACCACCCCCTCAGTAAAGAACTCCTTCCTAATATCGAACCCAAACTTACCCTCCCTCAGCTTCAGCTCATTCTCCCGTGTTCTATTATCACATGCCCTTGACAGAAGTCCCTCTCCATCTTTCCTGCAGGCTCCCTTCAGGTACTGGAAGGTGCAATAAGGTCTGCCCAGGGCCTTCTCTTCTCCAGGCTGAAAACCCCCAATTCTCTCAGCCTGTCCTCCCAGGTGAGGTGTTCTAGAGCCCTGCTCATCTTCATGGCCTCCTCTGGACTCACTCCAACAGTTCCATGTCCTTCTTATGTTGGGGACCCCGGAGCTGGATGCAATGCTCCAGGTGGGGTCTCACCAGGGCAGATTAGAGGGGCAGAATCACCTCCCTTGACCTACTGCCCATGCTGCTTTGGATGCAGCCCAGGAGATGGTTGGCTTTTGGGGCCAACCCAGTCATCTTACAGAGAAATAAGGAAAATGAGATTCCACAGTGGACCAGACTTCAGTGATTTGCTTTTCATGAGGTGTGGCTCTGGTCCTGAGCTTCTGAACAAAGATCAGTGCTCCAAGTTTAGTGCTTGTTGCTCAACCTTCTGTACTGTAAAATGTTCCCAAAGAATCAAGAAATGTATCTGAAGAACAATGGAGCTCAACATTTCCTCTCCCTTGGATCTTAAGGCAGGATAATGGATGTTCCCTTTTAAAGCATTTGTGTTATTGATTGTATAATAGGCTTTATCACTTTTACAAAAAGTGTTACCTCACCCAGTTCTGTTCTCATTACTTTATTTACTTCTGAGAAAAATACTATCTTCAGAAGGTCCCAGGCAGGGATTTACAGTCCTGGATCAAATTAGTAAAACCTGGTAATTCAGAAGTTGTTGGCAAGAAAACAGCAGCCCCATGTCAGGTCATGTTCCCACAGGTTTCTCTCATAACCACTAATTGCTTCAAAATCACATATTCAAAATGGAAAACTGAACTAATTCCATCAAGTCAAATCATTAAGAGGAAGAGATGACACACAATATCAGCTGCCTAGCAATACCATGTTCCTTCTACTTATCAGTGATATGATTTATTCTCTATTTAAATAATAGAAATGCTGAAGTTTTTACCATTTTTGTGAGTCCATAGTAGTTCCTCATCTGAATATAGCTGATTCTCAATAATTCCTACACTTGTGACATTTTTTCTGATTTTCATACTCTTGTACTGAACTAAATAATTGCGTTTTCCTCCTTGTTAAAGCCCTTCAATACCTTTAAGCATTTATAAGGTGTCCAATTAGTTGTACAATGGCAAGCTATAAAAATGCTGGGGGAGGATCTTCTAAATGAAAATATGACAGTTCTGCATTGATTTTCTGTAAAAGCAGAGCACTTAACAGCACAATGCTCTGCTCTCTCCTGGTCTAGTTCCAGGAAAGGATTTAGGCACCTAAGACAACAGCTGAGTAGATAGAAATTATCTAAATCTATTCAGCCACTATTTAACCTTTGTGGAGCCTAAATTCAATAAGGAACTCCCTGTTCCATCTTAAAATCCCTAAGCACATAGGCTTGTGCTTCTGTAGATACTCAGAGCAGATGATGTCTATGTAGCCATCTCATTAGTTATTTTCCTTCTAAATATGACTGGAACCCCAGAAGCAGACATTCCTTCACTTTAATTGACTCTGAGATTTAACCTAAGAAGTTTCTTTGCACTGTGCCAAAAGCGTATCTGCAGAAACAGGCTGCATTTTTCTGCAGTCTCCCTCTCTTTAAGTTAATGGAGAAAATGACAATGCTGTTCACCTTTTCTATCAGATTCTAGAGTTCACCAGCTCACAAATGAGGATCCGAGTTCAGTTTCTTCCTCAGAAAGCATTGAACACACAGATTCTGTCTCAAAGGAAAGTGCTTTCACCACTGTTCATGCCTTCAGCTGCATTTTTGAAAAAGAGAGGAGAAAACCATTGTGCCTTCGATTTCCCCTGTGTGGCCCCATGGCAGGGAGTGCCAGGGTCTCTGGGCACAGAGGCCCTGCCGTGCTGTAGTCTGCAGTGTTCCAGGTGAAGCATCTACAGATCATCCTGGCCTGTTAAGTGCAGAAGTCAAGGGATGCAATAAGTGGATTTGGGGGTCTGTTACTAATTTCAGGTACTCAAAATGTATATTTGATACCCATGTGGTCAGTCTCTGCACTCACATTAGTCTATCTCCTTACCCATACTTATTTTACTTTTGCTTTGGAAATATCTCATATTTTAAGAAGGTATCTGTAAGGCTAGGGGAAATTCATATGAGAAACATTCTCCTTCTTTTCAAGTTCTTCTCTGCATTTATTTTTTTTCCCCCTGAACATTTCAGTTAGCATTACACATTGGTTATTTCTTTTTGAGCCTTTGATCATGGTATAGATCTTTTTCTGGGGCATTTCTTGTCTCTGTACATCTATCTGGTATTGAATTTTAACATTGCTTGAAAAATTGAGCAACATGTACCTGTTTAATTTGTCCTTATATTAATCTAAATATCTATATTTGAATTGTTACTCAGGGTTTTTTTTCCCTTTTCTTATGTATATGTATATATGAAACTTTTTCTTGAAGCTATGATCTTGAAATTTTTTAATTCCACCATAATTGTTTTATTCTTAATGATTTCTCTTTTTGGCTAGCCTCTTACACTATTCTGATGCATTTACACATATTGGTACCCCTCAATGATGAATTTAATTTATAAAAATTCTTACATGCAAGCCACTCCTTAAAGTTTAATTTTAAAATTTAAATATAAATACATTAAATCTACTCTCTAATTTTCCCCTATTGATTGATTGTAATTCTATCAAGAAAATAATCAATGTTGATAAAAGCTGTTGTTTGCAAACACATGATTAATATGGCTTATAACATAGATCCTAGTTAAGCTAATATGTGTTTTAAAAGAAATATATTTAATATCTGAAGTTAGACTTATGCATTGGGGCTCTGCTGGACAGAGAAAAATATTAGTTAATTTACAAGACTTAATTCTGGTTTTACAACACTGCTTTTACCCCAGAAAACTGTGTTATTAATTTGTCAGGGCTAGTAATAAAATATTTTGAATAAAATAGAGTGTCTGAGTTATTTCCAGATATGTTTGACTACCTGTCAACTCATGATTGTATCTGTCAACTCATATTGTAACTCATGACATATTTATATAAAGCAGGAGGCACTTTTTTTCCTTCTGTAGAAAATTGCAGAAGTTAAGCTCGATACCAGCAGATACCACCATTACAGTATAATGTCTATTTCCTTGGGAGTACCTTTATGCGCTACATTCTAGGAAGGGCATTTTGCAGGCACTTCTGAAGGAACTGAGGATCAACTGTGTACTTTCAGGTCCTAGATAGTACGCTGAGGATTAATAAATGTTATTATTGTGAGAATGAGTTGTTGAATGTTTTGTTCTTTATGGCAAAAAACCCTTGCGGTGACTGCTTCCTAAATTAATATTTTTTGGTAGATAGCAGTAAATTGAAATCTCCATTCCAACATAAGTAGAAATTATGCTTATAATGGGGGAGGAATTAGTATTTATTGGATTTTTTTCACCCTCAATCCTTTCACTACTTGTTCTACTTTTTGTCCTTTTTCAGCCATTTTTGTTTCCATCTTAAGAACCCTGATCCTGCCCCAGCAGGGGTTAATGAAATGTCGCCATTAACCACGAGAAAATGAAAAACCATCCCCTCAGAAATCATTACAGCCTATTCTTTTTTTCTCCTGCTGCTTCAGCCTATGGCTTTTATCTTTCATAACTCCTTTGTTTATTGTTTCAGTTTGCAACTGCTCCCTCATGTTTTGGCTCATTGATTTTGTTTCCTTGGTTCTCACAGTAGCTTTACTACTCAAACACTCCGTTCTCCCTTCTACAAAGGAAATTGGTAATTTGCTGTACAAACAGGTTGGTTGCTGGATTTGATGCCACAGCAACAGTCAGCCCTCCATTCAGAAAGGTTAATGTCCTGTGAACCCCAGCTTTAGTCTGCTGTCATTCTCTCTCATGTCCGTGGCTTATGAGGGGATCACATTTTATTTGCTGGACTTATCAGTGTTTTTTTCTTCTTGTGGTAATTGCCTGACCTGCTATGATTGTTGTTTGCAGTATTTACTAACTCACAGATCTTTCCATCCTCTTTATCTCTGCTTGTTCTTATCAGTATGAGGCTCATTGACATTTTGTTTGGTCATTGTCCACACACAAACTGCTCAGTAAAAGTTCCTATATTCTAATGATGTGCGCTTTGAGATCTGAAATATTTGTATAGCATTCAGGGGAATAAACCCTCTAAAATTAATAGTATGTTTTATGTGATAGTGTGCTAGGTTTTACTACACATTTAAAACAAAAAACATTTACTTTCTTTTATACCCCATGAAAATCATATGTTTTTGCTACAAAAAACCCCCCAAACTAACCAAACAAAATTTCCCCAACACCCCCCCCCAACTGAACTAATTTTAAAACAAAAAAAAATTTGAAAATTTGCTAGGAATGACCTCTCCCCCCAGCAATTTTGTTTCAGAATATATTTTTGTTTATCCTTGTACTGCAAAAAGCAAAGTAAATGCCATTAGTGCCTTTACACACTGTGCTCTGTGCAATTTATGCTGAGCAGCAACAGACTCCAGCAGTAAGTGGCCACATAGTGAGATGAACAGTTACATAACCACAGACAGTAATTGGATGCTATTAATGAGAATTTGGGATAACACCATTTTTTAGCCCCAGATGTAGTTAGCTTTTTATAATCTCGACTAATGTCATATACTCTCTTTTTTACAGTGAATAATTATTTTCTTAATCTCCAGTTGTGCTCTGCAGAGTCACTGAAACAAGGAACTCTGCGTTAGCCTGATTTGTGCAAGTGCCTCAGATTATGTAGCACAAGTATGGATTTGCAGAAGGTGCCTCTGCATATGGAGAGGTGGAAAGTTGTGTCACCTTGTAGGCAGCTCTAAGAAATTGTACTTTTCAGAGTCCTAATTCTTTTACCTTTTTCATCACAGTCCCCTTGTTCCTGTGAATAAATATCTGTACCTTTAGAAAGCAGCAGCTGCTTGTATTACACCTTTTCACATAGTCTGTCTGGCCAGAATCCAGAGCAGGGCAGAAGAAAACATCTGTTCATAATTTCTTTTTTCCTTGCTATTGGCATACTGAATGGAATAAATGGGGAGCTGGGGCTAGGTCCTGCACCAGACCCCTATTTTTAAGGGACTTTCCAGCATGACAACCCTCACTCTTTAAATAGATCAGCTTGGAAACAGATCTGGGATGTTGGCAGCATAAAAGGACAGGGCTCCAGCATCTGCTGTGGGAAAATAGACACTTCTTAGTAGAAGGTGTAGCAAAATAAAAAATGCCCTAGTCTTCAAAATGTATAGTTTTCCACTGAAAACTGGGGCCTTGCCACGTGAGCACAAGTGTGCTCTGACCTGATTTCCTGGATAACTGTGGTTGCTGTAAATGTGAAGCCACTGGGAGCTGCAGGTGCTCAGCATTTTGGAAAATCAGGTACCAAGTAATAAAGCTGAACTTGCAAAGAAGGTTTTTTTAAGAAGAATACCAGTTGATTAGTATTCAGTTAAACTCCTCAAATTGTGCTGTATGAGATACTTAAAGGAAGTCATACTTAAAGAAGTCTAATTTAGCACTGAAATTGAAAGGAATAAATTCAAGGTATCATTTTTTACTGTTTTTTATTTCTCATTTTCTGCTTAGAGTAACCGAACTCTAGCCAATTGACTGACCTTTTATTTTTAACCAAAGTCTGTGGTCATAGAAATTGGTTTTTACAGGTAGGTTATTACTAGGTTGAAAAGCTCAGAATTTTGGATAAAATGCTTTGTATTAGGACCTTGTGGAAGGTGATGATGTTGATCCTATGAGGATCTGAAAGAATCTTGTTTCACCTAGTTTAATATTATTCAAGCTTTCTAGGCAAGGACACCTTCTCTAAGTAAGCATCCTCACTTTTCCTGTGATTCAGCACATTTCGGAAAGGTTTGCAAGTTCACTAGCACTCCACCTCCATGAGCACTTTAAATGAAGTGTGAATTTGAACAAAACAATTAAAAATATGGCTAAAAGTCTGCTTCCTTGCAGATGATTTTGTGCAGTTGCCATCCTTGGAGGGTGTCAAAACCAGAATGCATAAAACCCTGAGCAAGATTCTTGCTTTTAAAAATCCTTGTGCGTCTGGAATGACAGCAGGATTCGGTGAGAAGTGCTTCTCTTGCTGGGTTCGTCCTTGTGTGCCAAAGAGGTCTGGATTCAGAAGTTCCAGCTTTGCAAGAGGCAGGATTCCCTTGGTTTTGAACTTATTAAGCCAGGCAAGATGCCAGGCAAGATGCAAGACCTAAACTATAAGAAGTGACATAAGACTTTCAGTACTATTAGTATACAAACCCTAGAATTTCTTCTTATTTCAGGTGTCTGTAATATATGTCAACAGTCCATGTTAACACTACATTTATTTTTCAAGAAAAATATCTCATACCATCACCCTTGAAATCAGAACTAACTGAAAAGTGTCTAATTCAGCTTATGGAGGACTGGGATTGCAGAAGAAAATACAAGAACAATACACTGCATTTTTTTAAACCACTGGTCACTTTTTGAGTTAAGACTCTCAGAATTAAGATGACTGAATGCTTCTCTGCATTAAAAGTTACCATAAAGGAAAGAAATTGAAGTGTGAATTTAAGCTCATAAACTACTCCACACTAACTCCTTTTACAAATTCTCTTAGCTAGCAATGTGTGAAGTAATTTACTCCACTTCCGAAAAGCATCAGTGAGTTCACACCTTAGCTTTAACAAGGAGGAGGTTATCTCATATTCACTGTGCATTGCATGCCTTACATGAGTAACTTGTGCATTGCAAATCCAAAAACTCTGATCAGAGTTGCTGCATGAAAAACCCCTCCTGTGCATTTTTGAATATTCAGACATGATCAGGGCCAAAGAAAAGGAATGACCAGATGTCTCAAATATATTCCAGTAGTTGTTCCTTAGTGATGAAGAAAGTCTTCCTGACATTCTTTATTGCTCCTGCTTCAAGTCATCAGTGAACCCAAAACAACTTGTACAGAGAAACAACAGAAAATTGGGAAATTTGACATCTAACCCTAGTCCTTCACTGCTTCTAGTACGTGCTTTTCTTCCATCCCATGGTTCTGTTAAAAGAAGTGTTCTGGTGTCACAGGCTGTGTCTTTGCAGCCTGCTGTAGAATGGGCGGTGAATGCAGAGCCCTGGGTCCTGTGCTAGGGCAGGCAGAGTGAAGCCCGACCACTATGGCAGCCTCTGCCCTCTCGGGAGCTACAGAAAGAACCCAGAGCTCCGGCCCTGCGTGGGAAACATCTGAAATTGTTGACAATCTCCCATATAACTCTAGGAGCTTCTTAATAAGGTAAACCATGAAGAGCTAACAATAATGGAATGGCAGGGTTCAGTCATCAGCATACACATTTTCTGTGTTTTTATATTTACCCAACAGCAATGGTCACCAGGGGCAGGTTTAGGCTTTAGGCTATCTCTTTCTAAATATATATGAAGCCCCCCTGAATATTAAAAGTGATCACACATGAAATAATATCCAAACAATTTATCAAATTGATCTGCAAGATTCTGATTATTTATGCCATCAATTCTGTTTGAAAATCTTCCCAAAACCTCCAGTGCTTAATCAGCCTTTTTGATCTAAAAGCTGAGTGGTAATTCTCACTATGGCTTCTCTTCTTACACAATTTCCAGCACTTTCTGTCTCTCATTAAGCTGAAAGTGTTGAGGAAATAGTCTTTTTTGGTGGCATTTTGGCACTTGTAGTCCCTATTGGAACCATAGTGTGCATAAAGCTTAAAAACTCTAGCAGAAAAGCTAGCTATGCTTTATGAATTTCTAAAAACAAAGACTTTTCAGGTGAAATGATGATTGTCTTCATAAAAGAACTTGTCCTTTCCAATTTCAAAATCGTGTGGTGGCTTGGCTAGAAGGAAACAGAGAAGCTATAACATTTCTTGAAAATTTGATGCTGATACACTTTTTAAATTTATGTGTATGTCTGAATGTGTGAAAAAACGTGATCTTTGTAATAAGCTTGCAAACCAAAAATCCAGTCTGGTTCAAGTCAATGAAGTGTTTTAGTAGAGCTAATTCCAATTGTAAATCATCTGGAACAGAATATGCCAAAATCATTAGAATGGCTGAAAAACCAGGAAATAATTAAAAACAAGAAAAGGTGAGTTGTCTCTCTATGAATTCAGATTTTTGAGCATTCTTTAAATTTTAAAGAGTTTCTTTTCAAATGAAAACTGGAACTCACATGTAATCACACAACTTCAGGATTAAGAGCTTTCAAAACCATGGTCATAGTAAAATTAGAAGAGAGAAAACATTGCATATCCTTTATAGCCAGGTACATACATACCTAAGACTTCACAGGATGGAGACCTGCCTCAGACTAACTATGGCTGATTCTGTTCTGCACCAGTGAAGGAATGGAGACAACCAATTAGTTGTGAGTGGTGGTTGGTCTGGAAGGGGAAACAATCTGTCTAATCTCTCTGCTATGAGGCTGAGACATAGGATTTATTAACTGAGGTGTAGCAGATGGTGGGACTCCATCTGCAAAAGCACTGTATTATGTGATCTTTCTAATCTGTTATCAAGATGACTCTGCAGACCACATTGTGGTCATATATACATGTTCTGTATGACTCAAATATAGATTCTTCCCAAACTGGACACAACAGTGGACACTTTTAAGATTCAGCTGAGCAGAGTGCAGAGCCATCTTGTCTTGACTAAGCTTTTGCCAAGAAAGATTGGGCCAGTTTATCCTTAAGGTCCCTTTCAGCCTGGTACTTAACGAGTCTGTGACAGTCTAATATCAGATGTTGTGCCTGAAATGTTTTCAGGGTTTAATTCGGAAATACTTTATCTTTGAACATAATTTTTCTGCTTCATTTAGCACAGAGAGCTTCCTGCAAAACAACATCAGAGAAGGGAGAGAGCACTTTCAGGTCTGAGAATCCCCATAAAAGGAAGACATGAAAATGAGAATGGAAGGAGAATAAGTGAGGAAGGCACTCTCAATATAGGAACAGCGATAAAGGTACTGAGACCTGAGTGCCAATATAGATTTAAAAGTCCAGAACCCAGAAGAGGGGAAATTTAAAAAGTGCCTATTCGATTATGTCAACAACTATTGAAAAAAAAATCAATTAATCTGTATAACAAAAGCTGTGACACAAATCAGAAATGCTGAGCTAACTGTAATAGCAATATAAATGGTCATCAATGTATTAAATACATTGGTTAACTTTACTGCTGTTTAGTGTGCTTACTATATTACAACTGTACCAAAGAATGTAATATTTATGTGTGAAGATAAGAGACATTCAGTCAATAGATGGGAAGGGCACAAGCAAACAGTAAATGCTGGTCAGTATGGCAGGCACCATTCAAGAAAAGGGCTACTTCACCCTTGTGACTAACATTTTACAGGTGTCACAGAGGAAAATTTTGCAGGTGATTAACCAGCGAATTTTGCAGGTATTTATGGGTGGCTTCCAGGGCAAATGAGAACAGGATGCTTGGCTGTGGTAGATGGACAGATTCCGTGAGGGGGTGACTGCATGTGCAGTAGGAAGGGGAGATCTCTGCACTATGCAACTCGAGAGGAGAGTGGCAGACAGGTTTTCACTGTCACTTTTGAAGACTTACAACCCCCAGCCAATGCAGCCAATGCATCTCAAATGTACAACAGCACCAGGAGAACTTCTCAGGTTAGCCCATGTGATTAGTGCTCAGCCTGAACACCTGTGTTAACAACATTGACAGCTTCTTGCTGACAAACAGCACTTACATCATTACATCACCACTAATTTTGCAGTCACACAGGGTTATCTCTGTGAACATTGCTTTATTTTTTTATTGCACGACTGTTCCTTGCCCTTCCCCATGAGCTGTACTTGCAGGAGAGTTGCTGTGTCCTTGTGGGAGTGTAGGGAGCCAGACGTTTCATAGGAATCACTAGAGCAGATGGATTGATTTCTTCCATTCAGGTGGATTGCAAATTCTTCCAATAACAATGTGAATATATCATGAAAGCTTTTGTGTGGGGACTATCAAAAGGCTTGGACTAAAACCAAGAGAAGAGCCTGACTTAACTGAGAAGTGCCCTTAGAGGCAAAAGGTATTTTCTCTTTCCTTTTACTCCCCTGCTGGTTTGTAGTTTTTTTGCACAATTCCCTATTCTTTCAAGCTAAATCTTTTCCTTCTTGATGTTCCTTCCATGATTTTTTCTCCCCAGGAAGCCACTAGGCCTTCCCATTCCCTCTAGCAAGGTACCAGCCTCAAGTTCCCTACTGCCACCTCTGCTGAGAGCATCCCCTCCCTGTTCCTCTGTGCTGCCTGCTCTGGGAGGTGTCTGGCTGTTAACCTCTCACCATAACCTACATTCCCATGGGCTTTCACCCTGCAGGGCAGCTTGGGAGCCTGTGAGCACCAGCTAGTGATACTTGGATAGGCTGGGAAGATGTCAAGTGTGAAGAATGTTAAGTACAGTGCAAGACTGTATGCACAGTATGGATGCACAACCCTCAAAAAAATAAGTCTCCCAACAGATTTTTGTAAATTTACCTTCAACATTTAAAAAAAATCATAGTGGAAAGGGTCAAAATTGTTGACAATGAAGATAACATAACTGTCCTTATTGTTTGATTCTAAATCAATTGAACTTCTAATGAAATTAGAAAATACTTCCAGCTGAAAGCTCCCTTTATCTGTGATTTTAGTAGGGACACATTGTACACTTCAGGTTTTTTCCATTCATTTGCTCGCAGATAAGCAGTATGCTATTACTCTCTAGTGGTGCTGTCTTCAGGGACTATTTCTGTCCGGCACTTGGGAGAATGCATTATGAGATGTCAGCATGTGTGAGCAGAGATAGTATGGCTTGTCATGTACCGATAGGCCATATTCTGCTATAAAATGATGACTTTGTCTTTTATCACTGTCACAGTCTTACTTAACAAGCTGTGTCTCTGTGGTTCATCACAAAGAAGACTGTCATCCCTAGATATGTGCCTTGAATGTCCTTTCATCTTCCATGCAGGTAGGATCTGCTGTGTGACATCAAGCAGAACAGTAACTCCAGATGGACTCTGGTAGTGCAGCAGTATATTAACAAAGGGGTTCACTGGCACAAATCCAGGTTTTGCACCTTAGATTAGATTACAGGGATAAGGAAAACATATGCAAGCTTTTAAATGAAACAAGACCTGGTAATATGTCATAAATATAATTAGAAAAGGAAATGTTAGTAATCCATCGTGTTTAAGTGATAATTTATTTATCATGGTGTTATTCCAAGTAACAGATAAATCAATTAGAGTTCCTTCAGAAAGCAAATAAATAGTGTTGGTTCAATGGGGTGATGACAGATGAAGTGTTTTGAGGAATCCATAAATTCTGTAGACAGATTTCTCCACATAATTATGTTTAGGATGAAATTTGGAGAATCACTGGCCTTCAATAAAGACTGTGATGCTGCTAGCAATTTATCTTGCTCTTAGCACTTCTATTCATAAGGCCACTGAACAAAGAAACAGTGTCCGTTGCTAGGATCAGAGACAGACACCTAAGGAGAAAAGCCTTCAGCATTTCCAGAGGGCACATATATTAAATAGTTATACAGGGTGTTTAGTGAGTGCTTTGCACCAGAGCCTGCAGGTCAGAATTTTTCTGGCAGAGGAAAATGGACGTATTCCGCTCACTTCAGCATTTTGTACGGCCATGGGACATATTATACTGCCAGTGTTGTGATTCTGCAGATCAGATTAAACTACTTTGTGGACATTAAAGTATGAATATTTCATGTGAGCTTTTACAGGACTGAATTTAAACTAAGATGCTGAAGTACTTCTCCCTATTCCTCTTTCTTGGGTTTTTGTATTTTAAAACCAGTCCTCCCTTGCACAAAGTTGTTCTTCCATGTGACTGCTTTTTAATTGTGTAAGTGGGAAAGCCAGGTATATTAACCCTTATGAGGCACAGGCTTCCAATCCCACTGCAGCAAAAGGAAGGAAGAGATGTCTGTCAGTCAACAAAATTGTCTTCTGAGGGTGTAAAATTACAGGGAGTGGAAACAGAGTAGTTTCTCCATTGATAGAAAATTGCAGCATTCACATATAATAGTGCTGCAAGAATTTGAGGGATGCCAAGGAAACCTGTGTGGATGTGTTACCAGTAAAAGTGCCTGCCTGACTGTGCTTAAAAATAGAAAAGAGGGTGTTGAGTACACAGTAATTGATGTTGAAGAATTTCTGACCTCTTTATTTTGAAAAAGCATCATCTCACTCTGCCTGACTCTGAGTGTTCTCACCCCTATCAGTGCTCAAAGATTTGAAACAAATTTTAAGTCCCTGGAAATGAGGTTGCAGATAATCTCTACTTGGATAGTGTTTCTCCATTGATTCTGGATGCAAGCTTTCTGCCAGTGGTAACTTTTAGCTGTACTGAAAATTGGTACCACTTATGCACAAGTATAGACCATGCAGATAATTTGGAATTCTTACCTGGGAGGAAGAGAAATTGAACCACTGGTTTTATTTCACTTTAAAATCTATGCTTAGGTGGGTGTGAATGGGCAGTGAATTCATCTTTCCTGTTGCTGGTATTTTGCCAGAGGGATAACCAGTTCCAAGGGTCCCGTTAAAATTGCTTTGTGCTTAAGTTAAGCCTCTCTGTAAATTCTGGACAACTTCTCTGCCTCTCCCTGTCCCAAAAGCCTGTGTTGTGCATGTGCACTGACAGACTCTGAGACTGAGCCCAAAATCATCTCTAGGAAAAACACACGTGTGCTAAGATTAGGGAGCATTAAGAATAAGCTTTTTCAGTTGCCTCATTTTAATTTATCATGGCAGTTCCATCCTCTTGGGCCTTTCTCCTTACTAATGGTTCTAGCTCTTGGACTTACCTCTTATCAAAAATAGATTTGGTTTTCATTCTGAATGTAATATGTCTCCCACAGACATTACAGTAATGAAAGTATATGGTGGTGAAAGTCCCATTGCAATGACAAAAGGCTGAAAACTCTTGTGTCTTCCCAATAAAAGGCTCAAGTAATGCCCACTGAAGATTTTGTTTTCATCTTTCATGGTTTGATCACTGTGAGTTGAACACTTTATGTTTTGAGTGAGTTGTGTAGCTAAAACTTTCTGATATGAAAATCTGCTACCATGTGCTGGTTATATATGTCTGGGATAGAGTTAATTTTCTTCACAGTGTGTAGCATAGGGCTATATTTTGGATTTGTGTTGGAAACAGTGTTGGTAATTCTGGGCTATTTTTGTTATTGCTGAGCAGTGCTCAGTCAAGGCCTTTTCTGCTCCTCATGCAGCCCCACCAGTGAGGAGAATGGGGAGCTGGGAGGGGACACAGCTGGGACAGCTGCCCCCAGCGATATCCCACACCATACGGTGTCATGCTCAGCATGCAAGCCTGCTGGAAGAAGGGGGAAGGGGAGGATGTTTGGAGTGACAGCGTTTGTCTTCCCAAGTCACCGCTACGTGCGATGGAGCCCTGGCTGGGAATCCTGGGGATAGCTGAACACCTGCCTGCCCATGGGAACTGGTGGCTGAATGCCCTGCTTGGCTCTGCTTTTGTGCACAGCTTTTCCTATTGAACTGCCTTTACCTCAACCCATAAGTTTTCTCACTTTTACCCTTCTGATTGTCTCCCCCATCCTGCTGTGGTGGGAATGAGTGAGTTCCTGGGTGGGGCTTAAATACCAGCTGGAGTTAAACCATGACAGACCTCATAAGGCGGGGCCACTAGTGAGTTTTGCAGCACTAAAGTTAGATCATGGAGTCATTAAGGTTGGAAAAGACCAGTTGGAAAGTCCAGCTGTCCAAGTTAGATACTCATCTTCCCTTTCCACTGTGGAGGAAGAAGAGAGATCCGCAGAATCCAGTTTAGGAAGTAGGAAACCACTTGTTGTAGTTCGTGGAAAGAAGTAAGACAATTCTTTTATAGAAGACTACTGGGATTACTGATGCTATCTTAGCCCCAAGTTTTCTCCTGGAAGGAGACATTTTCCAAGCAGAAACAAAGCTTTTCAAAACCAGCTGGTGGTACTGCAGCCCATTTCTGTAGTAACTCAGTGAGATTCTAATCATTGGGGCACACTCCGTGCCTCCTAATTGTAGTGTTTCCTTTTTCCACCTCAGATTGAATTCTATGTGCACAAGTATACAATGGACAAAATGTTAGTGTTGTTGCAATTAATCTTGTATGTGTGCATTCACACTCATTTAATCTGATACAATATTATGCACACTTTGTATCATTCACTGGATATTTTTAGAGTAAAAAATGATGTGCAACATATCAGTTATAATTTTTTCTGCCCTCCTTTACATCTGTTGCAGTAAGTCAGTGTACATAATGGCTTTAGACTATGATAATTCAGGCAGAAGAATGTTGATTTCGATCTATCGTAAATTATGACTCTGACATGATAAAGGTATGTCTTCATATTATAAGAATACATCCTGAATGTGATGGTCTATGATATCATTTGCCATACCTTTCTTTGTTTTTAGATTTGGTCTAAAGGTCTGCTTTATACCTCTATATGCCAATTTTTCATCTCAACAGATTATGTAATGGCTCAAATGAGAGCACAAAATAACACAAAAACAGCTGGTGGGAAACTTTATTCAACATTAGGCACTTTCAAGCCTGAACCACTGTTCAGTGTAATGTGCATGGCTTAATGCATCATATGTCTTTACTAATTTAAGCTGAATGTGCAAAAAGGTCTTTGTAGGGACACCAGTGGACAACTTCTTTTATGGAGTCATGCTGAAGGTAAAGGTCTGCCTACATTTGCTTCATAAGGTAGCCAAGGTTATTTTTACTTCTCATTTTGTTTTTAAAAAGTAATACTAAAAAAAGAGAGGTGGAAAAGATGGAAAACTGGTTTATATTCACAAAATGTCTGTGCAAGTAAAAGCGTAGGAGAAGAGTATTATTCTCTTGGTTAGCAGTCTGAATAAAGATACTAGCATCAGCTTTTGAATTTTTGGACTTTTAGAGTTTGAATGGGCAGCATCAAGAGATTCGGAGCTGCAATTAGATTTTTTTTCTGCGCTGTGCCCTTTTTGAGACCATTTATGTCTCTGCTAATGCTGCCTTTATGATCCTTTTGCAATTTGAAATTTACTGAATAGGGAGTTGCTAACAATTTTGGCAAACCTACCTTGAATATTGTTTAAATGATCAAGAAAACACCTTGATGTTGATTCTTAATAATGTTAATTTCATGTTGCATTTAATAGAATTCCAGGACAACTAGAACTAAACAAATGCAACAATGTGTAAACTATGGTTTAGAAAGGAAAATATGAAATTTATTCAAAAGGTAAAGCCTTGAATGGAATTATATAAAACAAATGTAATTAAAAATACCAGTTAAATATATAAAAGGATACGTATTTATTTGAGATGAGAAAGGTCATCTGAGTCACTTACTTTCTCCAAATGCCTTCAGGATAACTATTGATGTATTTTAAATTACATCAGTAACCACGACTTCCATGAGAAATTCTGTCTCCGTTTAACCATTACAGCATCCGCCACCCATTGGTGGAGGCCATAGATCCAGCTGGGTCCCAGCAGCAGGTCCTGAACAAGGCACATGGGACAGCTCTGCAGGGATGTTGCAGTTATAGTCGTTGGCTCCCCTGGTTGCTGCAAGGTTTTGCTGGGCAAGTGTCTTGCAGAAATGTACCCATGATATACTGGGTGTGTTTTGAAGGTCCATGCTACTTTCCAGCTGAATTTCTAGCTACTCTTCATATGCTGGAAAGTCATGAGAGTGCACTGGGCACCTCTGCTCTGCACTTGATGTGTTTGCTCAGACTGTAACGTCCCTGAGAGACCATCTTTTTCTGCGTTTATTAATTCCTTAGGGTAATAAAACCCCCATGACTCAGCTGGGGTTTGTAGACACAAGTACACCAGTAAATAAAACCTGTCTTATACAAATGCTGAACACAAAATAACAGTGTTCTCAGGATACTGATCCATTTAGTTGAGTGAATATTAATGATTAAAATTCATTTATAATTTATCTGTTTACTGCCATTTTGTTTTTATATAACTATTATATAAATATCTATTAAAATATCATTCTTTTTAAGCAGAAGACAGTTTGGGGTCAGTACAACAAAATAAAACCGTGCTGCACATTCCTTAAAACCAACAGGTAAAGGTAAGCAGTAAAGTTCTGGCTTCCAAAAATAACTTTTTGTTACAGCACAGCAGTGAAAATTCATTTCAAGTAAAGGTAAGGAGTAAAATTCTGGCTTCCAAAAATAACTTTTTGTTACAGCTCAACAGTGAAAAACCAATTCAAAGTGCTGACAGACCAATCCTCTTCTGGTTGCTCTACTCTTTAGCAGGCTGCCCATTATCTGAATAATAGATGAGACTGCTGCTTCCAGACTGGGAGCAGCTGCTGCAGAGCAATCCCTGAGCCACGTTCTCCTGCTCATCCCAGCACAGGGACACCTACCAGCAGTAGGGTGAAGCACAGAGCTGGCTGGGGACAGCCAGGGTTACCTGCCAGGCTCCAGCTCTGGGAAGCCCATGCTGCCTGGCCTGTCCATCTCTGCACCCACTATCAGCTCTGCCTGCAGCCAGGTCATCCTCCTCTCCTTGTCCCTGATCACGGAGAACTGAGGAACTCATTTGGTACCCTTTGGACTGATTTATTTGGTTTCCAGAAAGTTATTCCATAGCACTTGTGGAAGCTTGGCAAAACTTACGGCTTTTATAAAATATATGGGAGGGATTAACCAGATTAACCAGCTTTGCATATAATGAGAACAAAGTAATTTTTGAGGCATGATTTTTGTGTGTTTTGCTTTCCATTTTTATTCACCCACTCAGAGATATTTGTTTGTTTGCTTGTTCTCTACTTTCTATAATCATAAGGAATTTATTCCACCAAAGAAAATAACTTCCTTCAGCCTCCAAACCTGCATCTTATTAATAAGACCGTATAATAAATTTTTAGCATTTTCCATTCATGTACATGAAACTCTTTGTTGTAAATCCTACATGAGCTATGACTTTCCTCCTTTTCTTCACATGATTTTCAAACAAGCTTAGCTGCCCTGGAAAATAGGTCAAGGCTGTGCTCAGTGCTGTGCCTCTGCTCAGGTGTTAGTCTTTGCAGGGTGAAGATGATCTGCAGAGCCAGCCTGGATTAAACAGGAGGTGAAGGAAATGGGCCTTGTTAGCTGTAACCCCAGTGTCAAAGTATTTCTGTGTGTGTCTTGGGCAGAGGTGAGGCAAGGCAACCTCCAGAGAAAGCATGGGCAAGTTTCTGTTCTGTTGTGTAAGTAATCAATAAATGGGCCAGCCATCCTGCATATCTAGACCTCCTGGTATCCTAGATCTTCTCCTGTGAGTCTTCAATATACAAGTTCAGTTTTTGGTAAGTAATTTCTTAATGAAGTTCCTACTGAATAATTTAAGAATTTAAAATTTCTTTTCCCATTTTTCCTTCCTATTCCTTATTTAAGCTCCAGAACATAGAAGATTTGTACACCATTTTGTACCTTGCTTGGACTGAAATGCTTTAATATTTCTACAAGTGGCAAAACTGTATTGGTTTTCCTTTCAAGGTATTTTAATACACTTAATGTTTCTGTAAAAGAAAGTAGAGAAATCTCTTGAAAAAAAAAGAAAATAAATGTTTCATTTTCAAAACAATGAAGCCATCTCTCTCCTTTTGGAGAGATGGAATTTTTATTTTTCCTTTTATGGTTTCAATTTTGTTGTTCTGCTGGAAGGAAAGGCTGAAGTGGTGCTGGAGAGCAGCTGCTATATGGCCAGGAGCAGTCTGGGGCTGAGGGCTCCCTTTGCAGGCAGCACATGGGAAAGATGAAGCCCGAATCCCAGGTGTGGTGGAGAGGGAGCCACCTGAAGCCATGGCAAGACTTGCTGAGATCCCAACAGTCACCGGAGCTGGATGAAACGCTGTTGAGAGGCAAGGAGAGTCTGTGAGGTCAGACAGGTGTTTGTTGTTATTATGTCATTGCTTAATAGTTCCTTTTTCTACTGATGAAGTAATTATTAGAGTTTCTGCTCTGAAGAACTTGATTTCTTGGTTTCTTTAATTGATTTTAAGCCTCTTGATTTTATTAGGGAACTCCTTATAAAGTAGATCAGGACAGATACTCAGCAACACCACTGATAAATCTGTGATGCTCTCATCTGTCTGTAACAACCGCATAGGAGTAAGTTTGGGGTTTTATATCTTTGTAGCTGTGAATAAGTACTACATCTTTTGTTTCAAGAACTGGGAAAATTTCAAAATCCTGTCTTACTGGGGATATTTTACAGGTGAGAAAAATCTGGTGAATACCACAGAGTACTACCTGACAGACCTGCATGAGGTAAGAGTCAAGGATTAAATCTATGCTTGAGACAAACAATTTTGATTTCTGTCTCACATCATGATGACTTCGTGGCTTGAGCAAAAGAAAAGCAGTGTGTGTGTCTTGTTATTGTAATCAACTTGATAATAAATACTCTATATGATCTGTAGAAAGTTCCTCCAGGTTTTTTGCCGTTCCTGCAACTGTAGAGAGTGCATAAGGAATACTTCAAACACTGAGTGCAAATTTGTTGATGCTATTTTAACTTCAGATCGTTGTTTTAGCAGAGTTCTGTGCGTTTATAGAATAAGAAAAAAATGGCTCAGGGAAGTAAAAAATAGGAAAGAAAGTAAGGGAAAAACAAAAATCACAGATGGATGATACTATAAATGGATGAAACTGTAAGTAATGAAGAACACAATTGCTAGCTATTTACAGACTAGTTAAAATCAATAGAGGACAATGACACTTCAATACAGACAAATATAGAACAAGGATGGCTTTTCAGAGATATGCAGTTGGCAGTGATTGTTTGGGGAATGGGGCAAAGAGGGAGAATAAAAGGTCTGAGTGCTGGGACAGATACAGAACTGGTGTACGTGGGCAAGGTACAGCTTTTCCTGGTTATTCAGCTTCCTTGCAGTAAACACACTTCAAAACCAACATGTTCAGACTCAGCTACCTGCTACAAGCCCCCAAGCATCTACTAAAGGAAGCAAGAATTAAAAAATAACACTGTGTGAAAAAACAGCAGTTGAACTTATTTAAATCAGGACCTTTATTTCTGCTTGGATTTTCTGATTGAGGTAGTTTGCCCTGCAGTGTGAACTGTTGTTTACACTTGTCTAAATCTGGCCTAATCTGTTTTAGATTGTAGGTGTCTGGCTTTGGTGGAGGAAAAGAGAGGCTGAAAATTTGGTTTACTGATCTTGTGATGGGTTTTGGCAATAGGAATTATCCTGGTGGTGCAGGCTTTCAGAGATGCATTGCAGAGGCAAGATTAAAGTGTCACATATAATACCTCTCCCACCTGATGGCCCTAAAGCTCTGGCTTGCCTTATAAACTCATGACATGCTGGGGTAACAGGAGTTTACTCTCTTTTCAGTTTTGCATCTTGCTGTGTTCCTCCTTTAAAAACATGTCAAAAATCTTCATTTGTCCTTCTGTTTACTCTGGTACACAGCAGTAAGGGCTGATAAATGCTGCCAATTTAATGAAATAGTGTTTTATACTCTACACAAGCAAGAAAGATCACACAAGATCATGCTTACTGGAGGGAAGGTCAATATCTGAAAGGATTATAAAAGGAAAAATTGAAAGAGCAACAAGTAATGCATTTAGGAGACAGAAACAATAAATTATGAGTGCACACTGTGTCTAGAACAACTTTCTGCTGTTGCAGCAGCTGAGCTCAGCAGGATGGAAGCTGCTTTCCATCTCCAAGTCCAAACTTGCAGAGGAGGGAGAACTGCTTTTCCCTTCCTCCCCATCAGCACACTGCAATAGGACACCGATAGTCCCTGCAGTTTTATGGGCTGCATTTTTAGGAGATGACCAAGTGATTAATTTCAAATGTTTATTTTACCCTGTTACATTTATAGATTGGAATACCAGTGGTTGTCTTGTTTCTATTTCATCTGCCACCATGATTTAGTGGTGTTTTGGCAATGAACAGTGTTTTGTTTTGTCCTGTTATCTCTACTTTGTAGTCAGGTACAGCTATTTCATGACTGGAGTGACTGGGTTTGGGGAAAAGGAGCCCATGACCTGTGCAGAGCTCTGTTCCCTTGAACTCTGCTTCTTGAAGGAAAGGGTGCTCAACCATTCACTGCAATTTTTGTATTATTATTATTTCTGTTATTATTACTCTCAGAAGCCTTCAAACATTAAGAAGACATTACTGTCAGTATACTAAGATAATTTTTGTCAACTTTGACTTTGGAGTAGATTCAGGCTATTCATTACCATTAACTGAACAGCACTGTGGAGCCCAATTCCTAAAGCATTGCTGACTGTCTTATAAACTGCCACTGAAATTCTTTCCTGCAAAAGGATGAAACTATTTCTAACATTGCCTGGTGGATTTGACTGGAAAATCTATACAAGAAATATTGGTTTAAAATTATCTCATGTATATGTCAGACTTCATTCTTACAAGAGATCAACAAATCTGTCCACGTGGGTCAGTTGTATGTTTGTAATACCAAGGTCAAAGGACTGAACATTGTAAGTCCCCAGGGTATAAACTTGAGTATATGTGGAAACCAAAATGTTTCAAGGGCATCTGGCAAGTGAATATCTCTACAGAAAAACCCATGTTTGTACAGATAAAAATATCTCTCCAGGAGAGCACCTGGAAAAGAACTCAAGGATCAGTTAGAAGGAATTTGGATTCAGTGATCTGTCCTTGAGGTTTCTCAGTGATTTCTCCCAAAGCATTGGTGTTATGTGGCCCCTGTTCCAGAAATAATGTATCAGGATGTAAGAGAGCTTGTCTCATGGCAGTCATCAGGACAAATTCTTTTAGAGGAGAGGGGGACAAACCCTATTGTAACTGGCAGCCCAAGCAAGCTGTAAGGGATAACTTAGAAGAAGCAAGCAAAAGGGTGCCACAAAACCCAGAGGCTATCCAGTCCAGCATCTGGGTCTAGTAGCTAAAAAAAAAAAATAAAAATCACAGACTTGGTTGAGGGTAATCAACAAATAGTAAAAAGAAAACTTGTTTCAGCTGACTGAAATTTCTGCCAGTTTTCAGTGTCCATTAGCAGTATAAATAGTGCACAGACTGATAGGAGCCATCACAAATATATATTCTCTCCCACTGGGAGATCTAATAAGTATTGGTAGCTCCTAAAAATGGCTATAATGTTTATTGATTTAAGACTTTAGATTCTACTGAGGCATAATATGAGGGTTTTGTAACGTAAATTATGTGGTTGCACATATATAGTTTTAAAACACAAAGTCACTACTGTAAATCTAGATGCATTATTTGTATGTGTATCTTTGAGGTAGATTTTAATACCTGTAGTTAGGATTGTGTAGGTTTTCTGTATTCTTTTATGAGATAAAACTATGTGGCAGTGACCCAGCCTGCCTTCTCTATGAAAACGAACGAAATAACTTGGATAGATTTTTCCCCTCAGGATAGTGAGTCTGAGGGAGATGGGGAAAGCATGGCTGGGGAATCCCCTGATGCTCCTGCGTTTTAGCTTGTCAGTGGAAGTCTCTGTTCCACCCCTTTCCCCTCAGTTATTTTAATATTCAGCAAGTGCTGGAAAGTTCTGCTGTTCTCTTATGTTGATTGGTTAATTAAAATAAGTTCCTCCCCTGTTCAGAACTTATTGGATACCTGTCACTCCTCATCATTCTCTGTTTTGTGGAATCCTGGACCCTCCCCTCTGTATCCGCCTCTTTCCATTCCCCTTAAAAACTCAGTGCAACAGCCCCACGAGGTCCTTTCTCATAGCCTGCATCCCCTCACGACAAAACCTTGGGTGCTGCTATGGAAGGGTCCACTCTGGCTTCTTTGTTCCCGCCTTCGCTTCTTTAATATTGGCCGCTTCTGCCTCATTGGCTGTGGAGCCGACGGCTAGGCAAAAAGGATAGACAAAAACTGTGTCTCTGCAGAAGGTCTGTCTGGCCAAGCGCAGTCCGTCGCCTGCAGGCTACCGGGCAGCCTGAGTGGTCAGCAATAAAACTACTGTTCACTTTTAAGTTTGCTTTCTTTACGATTTGTTTATAACCTACCACCTGCATATAACAAAACGAATAAGTCCCAGGTTTGAAATTTAAGGTTATCTTTGTAACATGATCTTTAACTACACAAAGTAGTAGCATTGGGTTTTGTGGGGCTTTTTTGATTTTTCATTTAGATTTTGAGAATAAACCTAGAAATATTATTTTTGTCTGATCTAGTCTCATCTCTCAGGGGACTATGTTCCCTGTGGAAAGCCAGAAGGAACTCTCAAATTCTGTAGCCAAACTGGCATTTAGATAGTATGCAATGAGTAACAGCCCACAGTGGAACTGAAAGAAATGGTGAAGAGTGCTGACCTGAATAAAGTACTTTGTACTGTAGAAACTGTTGTAAAATCAACACTCACTCAGAGACTGTATTGTAAAGAGAAGCACAAGAATTAAGGTTATGTTGGTAACTTCAGGTTTACCAATCTCTTCTTTGGGGCACTGTGTCTCAATATACCTCAGCCTCAATATTCTTCTGTGTTTGAATTAATGAATGTGTAGCTATAAATTCACCTCTGTTTTATATGGAAATCCACAGCAAGGTTAATATATAGTGTATAATGGTTATTACAATGAGATTGTTGGGTGTTTTCTCGCTTGAAAAATGAACTAATTACAGTTCCTTTAGCTGCCAGGGAAAATTCAATTCCAGTGTGAACAAATGAGCTATACTACTGTGTCACCGGTGTGGCCACACATGCTGGGTAGCTGATGAGAGGACTGGTGGAGAGCTCAGCTCTCTACTCATGTCTCAGCAAATCTATATGGGGTGATCTTAGGCCTTTCCTGTTGTTCATATGACCTGCTTTTATCTTCAGCTACACCCAGAAGCCCTTGCTAAACTCCATTATAGCACTGCAGATCTGTCTGAGCACAGACTCTATGGGCTATGAGACCTAATTAGTCACCTAAGGTTGCATTGTCTTCATTACTCCACAAAAATTATATTGATGGGAAACATACGTAGCCTCAAAATAGGAATCATATCAGGTTTTTTAGAATAAAATAATGGTAATTCTAAAAGAAGGAAAAATATATGTTACAATAAGTTGCACAAAATACCTTAACTTACCATAGTGGGAGAAATTCCTCAGAGCTGCATCTGTGTGTTTGTGGCAGTTCTTATCCAGGAGGTGGAAAGGTCTGTTTTCACCAGCTTTAAAACCTCTCTCAAATGTTTCTGTAGTTTTCTGTCTTACAGGTGTTGTGAGGTTGTCTGCGCAATTACAAACCTCCTACAAACTTGTAGCAGTGTACTAAGTTTCTAGAGTTTTGAGGTTTTTTCTTTCTTTTCCTCATAAGATTTTAAATGAGTCACAGAGCCCTTGTGCACACATGGCCAGGAACAGGGATGTGGCTGTCTCTCCAACCTCACAGAAAAGTCCAAATGGCAACTCAGGCTGACTGCAAAGGGCAGACATAGAGGAGAGTGTTACAGTGAATAACACAAAGGCTCATTTCCCCCTCTCATAAATATAACTCTCATAAATATAACATAGCAAAATGCTGTGACTGGGTGAGAGTGATGCTAGAATGGATTAAATTTGAATTAGAAATAGTTTTACTACTTCTAGACCTACTTGGATCTGCTTAATTTTCTCAATTGTGTGACTTGCAAAAATGTTTGCTAAGCTTCATTATATATCTCTTCTCAGGACACACATTCTTTCAAACAGAATCCTGGCCTTAATCTTAGTTACAGACAATCAAGTGCTTGCCATTATACTGGAACTAGTTAGTGTTCAGGAAAAATTTAATTAGTTGTGCTTTCTGAGTTTATAAACCCTTTAAGCACTCTGTCTTTTGAAATGCTTAACCAACATGGTAAACCTTTTGAATCTTAACACAGCAATGATTGCAAAGATCACATGGAATGTCGTGACAAATGGAACAGTAAGTAGTAGAAATACTGTTGAATCGTAATAATCAGTAGCTAATTGAAGTGTATGTCTGATTATAAAACAATTGAATAATTGCACCTCTTAGCTTTACCAAGAAGTTGCCATCTGGGGTAGGAACAGTGATGTGCTGGCAGATGGTCTTCACATGAAGAAACAACCTGCTTTTCATCAATAGCATGACTGCACTGCTAATTAGAGAAGAGTGAAGAAGGCATAACTCAAGGAGGCATTTCCAAATCCAGATTAGGCTGAAGGGATCCATTAAAATAATTTCAGGGTCAGGGTTTGAATTTATATTTGTTAATCCTGAAAACAGAAGTACTTTTTAATAACTTTATAGTCTGAAAAGAACATAGGCCCTTAAAATAAGATATAAGTGGTGTTTAGGTGCCTAATAAAAAAATTATGAGAACTCTTGACTCTTATTGTCTTCTGCATGTTGGAATCTCTCTAAATTCATGATTTCCAGATCCCCATTCCACCCTCACATACCTCACAAATCCAGAAATGTTGCCTGGAAAGGGACTGGGTGCCACTCTGCTAGACAAATGCTAATACTCCCAAAGCACTCCTAGTAGTAAAGAGGATGTCTGCAGACAATTGGGCCTATTGATTGCAAAATTCAATCCTGTCTCAACTCTATTCCTTTTTGCCTCAAAAGGGAAGAGAGGAAAGACATAACCCACCTAAAACCCCAAACAGAGCCCATGAAGCAAAAAATCACCATGGGAGAAATAAGGGATGGATTTGCTTAGTAGATAGTCATGTATGCCTAGTTCTGCAAGTCTCCTTCTGACTGAAGATACTTTGGTGGATTTTCTTCCTGGTGGGTTGTCAATCTGGTTGAGTCCTCTTTCCACCAGAAGCTTTCTTCAAGTAAAAAGTAGAGGACTTGGTCCATTTATTTGGTACCATCAGAAATCTGGAGCACAAGGGCAAATGGCTGCTTCTACATGTGGGTGGTTTGTGCTGCATGGCGTGGGGTCACTGTCCTTGTGTAATACAGGGTACTGAGCTGCCCTTCTAGTGCAGGTAGTTGTCTCAGAAATCTTGAACAGAAATACATTACTCTCTCCGTTACCTCTAGAAGGCAAGAAGTTGAAAGCAAAGATTTCAGTACTTGATGAACATACCTCTCTCACTAGTTTTGTTAGTTGGTTGACTTTTTATTTTCTTTTTTAAACTTTATTATAGGGCATTTAAACCCTTCAAGATTTTAAAGAAAATCATGAAGAAGTAGATATCTTTCCAAGTAAAGTCCTCAAACACATTATCTATAAAATCTCCAAGACTCAAACAAGAATATTCATTTAAGTTCTGAAAGACACTGGATTTCTCAAAGTGGAGATTTGTGGTCCAGATAAGCTGATATTCTTCTTATGATGTGTCTTATCTTTTTACAGATCTTTAGGGAAAGAAAAAACTAAATAGCACTTTACCTCGCCAAAACTGGATGGGCAGTTATCTAATAACTTCCTTCTGACAAAGTTTCACTGGTTTTATAATGCAGCCTTGTGCCAGTCACACTCACAGAGTTAACTCAAAGTACCTCCTTTTATTTTTTTTCTGAGGTTAGGAACCGTTTCTATCTTCAAAAAATAAGGGTTGATATCCCTTATGAATCTTTAATTTGTCTACGAACTAAAAATTCCTTGCTTATTTCAGCACCTATCCATTGTTTGATTCCAAAACCCCATAGGTTATGAGATTCGTTTGGAAATTAACTCCATGTATTTGCTTTAGTTTGTGATAAAAATTTAATGTTCCAAATGTGATAGATACCAATTTTCTGCAACATTGATTAACAGCACTGCTGATATTTAATGTAAGAAAACTAAACCTTAGTGCTGTATTCTGTTATTTATGCAAATGCTATTGCTATTTTATGCAAGTGTACTTTTCCTAAATGGAATTGTAGTGGTCAAACCTCATAAGCTCCAGGACACATTTACTGAGTCTCACCCTTACCCTCCTGCCCCCGGGACAGAAAGTCAAAGGAAAAAGTCAAGGATAAAATACCAAATGTGGAATGTGACCTCAGCTAAGAAATGAGAAGCAAAATTCTGGCAAAAACTAAGGGTTTTCTTTTTATTCACTTTTGGTTATACAGAAGCTAGTAGAAGATCAATCCCTGTCTATGCATACTGACTTGCAGAATTGATGCAGTATGGGTGATCTGTACAGGGCCTCCAAGAGTAACCTCTGATTTGTTTAAACGTGTCAGTCTTGCTCATTCACTTTGACACAGCAGTCTGAGAGTTTAATGTATGATGGGCTTTGGATAATAGTAACACTCCTAAGGAAAAGAAAGGACATGTTTCATTTTTTGTATCAGAGAGTAGATAGAGAAGGGAAAATAATAAAATACAAATTTAAAATTTCTCTTTTCTTTTGCCATATCTCACTCAGTAATGGAAAAACTTTGAAACTGGAGATGCTTTTAACACATTGTCAAAGCCAATAGTGGCATTATTTATCAGTGGTATTTTCTCAGCTGCTGTATAGCTAGGGTCTATATAGCCTGGGACATGAATTGATCTCTTTCTGTCTCTTCTTGACCAAACCTCAAAAAAGGCTGCACAGGAAAGTAATCTCAGATGTTTTCCATCCTTGTGTTCTGAAAAGTGAGTGGCATTAATTTAATGGTTTGGGAAGGGTTCTTGAATCAGCAACAAGGATAGAAAGTTTTGCCAGATTGATTTGGTATATTTTTTTCTTTCAAGTGAGGTTTCAAGGATGTTGGGAAGGAAAATACCTTTCTGTCAGAAAGATGAATATTATGGGGTTTGTTGTACTCCATTTGTAAGAGAGAAAAAAACTATTCTTAAGCGTGTACATTTAACAGCATACGGACATGTGAACTCACATAAGTTTTAATCAAAGAACAATCATAAGAATGCAAAACTGATCTCTGGAAGCATCCTGTGCTCTTTTGATGTGGCCTCTAATTTTATGGGTGTCTGACATCAGCCAGGCCACAGGCAGGATGGTGCCTGTCAAGGCAGCTGCTCTGTGGTATTTTGTTTCCTCCCATGCTGTCCACCCTGTGCCGGCATTCTTTGTGAACTCTAACC
This sequence comes from Pomatostomus ruficeps, assembly GCA_013400735.1. NCBI lineage: Eukaryota > Metazoa > Chordata > Aves > Passeriformes > Timaliidae > Pomatostomus > Pomatostomus ruficeps. The sequence goes on from VYZT01048642.1 coordinate 33,750, forward strand.
CTGCTCTGGTGGCTGGGTTATTCAATATATTTTAAATACTAGCTCCAAATCCAAGCTGATTCCTCGGATAAACTTAAAATTGCCTGAGGAACCTCCTGCAGCCCCCGGCACTCTGGTCCTTTCTCTGGTACCATTTTTTTTTGCCCCAATAACTTTCAGTTCTTCTTTTGCAGATGAGTGTCTTATTGGATATATCTCTTCTCATGCCTCCTGCTTTTTGCGTTCTTGGTCTTTTCCTCCTCTTTTCCCAGGGCTAGCCCCAGTCTGTGTGCTGCACATCAATCTCAATTTTCCTTTTAATGGATTCTAATCCCATTTCTCTGTAGTTTCATCTTCTTTCCCCTTTCTCTTGTCTTTTCTGTATTTGATTATAGCTATGGCTCACTGAAATCCATGGAGACACAGGGCATGTGCTCTTAAAATTCCTACAGCTAGCCTTAGTGTTTCAGGAGACATCTTCCATGGACAACTTCTACTAAAACTAAAGAAATCTCTACTGAACAGGAGCAGAATTTATCAAGGCTTTTCTTATGAAGTTTCAAGTCACTCTTCAAAATCTTGGAGACACCAGACATTTCTTGGACAAGTACATCAAGTTGGGGGATGGTAAGTTTGTTTTTCAAACATGAACAAAAGAGTTAGCCTTGCTTTTTGAGGCAGGGAAATCATTATGATATTTCTGCAGAGTACCTAGGATGGAAAATTCCAGTTCAGTCTTCAGAAAAGCTTCCAAAGTTATAAGCAACTAAAACATTAAAGACAGGATCTTAAAATAGGGACTGTTGAGCAATCTTGCTAATAGCTGGTATTACCAGCCCCACCTATATAAAATATAAGTGTTGCTGTTCTAATAGCCTAAATGCACTAAATACCTCTAATATAATCTTAGTAATTGCTACCAGAAAGATGTGGCTGCTGTTTTCTTGACTTTATTGATCTGCCAAAATTATGAAGTGGCAGTACTTTATGTAAGCTTTATTTAAAAGCATAAAAGGAGAGTGATGACAGAATAGTTTTATATACTAATGTGGTAAATATAGCTAGAACTCTCTTCAAGATGCCAAGGACGGAACAAACCCCTGAAAATGCTATTTATTTGCTACAATTAAATAAAAGTTTGAGGGTTTGGATGGGATTTTTTTCTGGTTTTAGATGGTGTCCCTTAAAGAAGAAATCTATATTTTAGGCCCAGAAACATGAATAAAGTGGTTTACTGATTGATCCACGGTGAGTTTTGCATATATTCAGATTAGCCTATGGCATAGGAAAAGCAGGCCAAGAAGTAAGACTTCCTTTCATTTTTTTTGAGGGATACAAGCAGGCATGTGAACATCTTCTAATTTTAATAACTTGCTATCCTTAGTCTTAGCCTTTTTCTAACTTTTGGTTAGCAACACAACTCAGATCACAGCGTTAAAACACTCAGACCAAAGTCCACAAGAGAAACATAATTGTGAGTGCTAGATCAGCCAGTTCTGTTGATCTTGTATTGATGAATTTGCAATAAAATTAATAACGTTGAGATTTTGAGATTTTTGAGTGTATTTCCATACTGCCTCTCAGAGTTCATCTTTAGATCAAAATTACCCCCCCCCCCATTTTGCACAGAAGATTTTTAGCTGCTGCTATTATACAAACATTGAAAAAAAATAAGGTCACTGTTCAGCTGAAGTTCAACACTTCGTGCTGTTTATTTGTTGCTTTTGTTTTGTAGAGAGTGTTGTTCATAGCATAGCTCCTGTTTCACAGTAGTTGTATTATTGCTTTCCTGTGTATTTTGAATGATGTGTATTCTCTAAGCTTTTAAAAAACATCTACTCAATAGAGAAAGCTAAGGCTTGATCCTGTGAGATATCGCAGGTAATCTTAAACACAATGTTCTCTTCCTTGCTATCTAAATAAGAGTTTAGACTATGTAAAAAGAGAATTTGAGTGATGAAGAATTTTGATATAGGGCAAAAGAATACATGGACATATTGGAAAGTCCACTAAAAATGTCAATATGTTAAGCAAGACCTTATGCAGTCAGTACTTATACGTATGCTTATGCTTGTTTCCATTCTTCTGCAGCAAAAAAAATGTGGTTCAGGGACTTGCAAGTTATTGGAGAACCAAAGGAAGGTAAATGTGTTGAAGAGTGCTGTGGTCACCTAATTTAATTAGGTGTGGGGTGCAGTGAAGCTCCATTTACACTCACATCAGTCATTGAAAGTGGTGGTTGGGCTACCAGGCACGGAGCTGAGCTATGTCCTTTTCCATTCA
>VYZT01048642.1:36040-54893 GCA_013400735.1 Pomatostomus ruficeps
CAGCAGAAACATGCCGAGATGTTTTTCAGATATTGCCCATGAAAGTTAGACTCCTAACCCATGCATAATGAGCCTATAATGAGAGTGCTAATGACAGTGATTCAAAGCACTGCTTCCTTTTCCCCCATTCCAGTTTTCTGTACAGCTCCTGTTGACTCCAGAAAACCTTCCTTAGTGTTCCTGCTAGCACAACACTAATGAAGAATTTGGGTTTCAGAACAAAACCTATATAATTCCTTGCAATTTATTTATGGGTTTTTTGTGTGAAATCAGCTCCTGTTAGTGTCCTAATCAGTTGTGTTGTGGATCACCTGCTCAAAATGGCACATGCAGATTCAACAAAAGCAGGCTTTGCAGTCATGGCATAAGAGGAAAGATCCTTTTGTGGATTCATTCCCAGTTAAAAGCTAGAAAAGAGAGGGTGGGAATAAATGGTTAATTTTTCTCTAAAAGAGAGATTAGATATGTGATCTCATTGAAAATTGTGTGTGTTCAGTGTTTTCATATGTTCTATTTATAATATGAAAAGAATAAGCAGAGTCTAATAAGAGAGTCTAACTGTAAAGCATTGCAGAAAATTTTCATAATTGAAAAGCTGGTATGGGGATTTTGACAAATGCAAAGACACTTGGAAAATAACAATTATGAATGCATATAAATGATGGGCTCTAACTTGACATTGCAGAAAAGACTTTAATGTTAATGTGGCTACTGATCAGTAAACATTAGATCATTATTTACAGCAGAAAAAAAAAGACAAATTGAATGCTAATAATTATTAGAAAAGGGATTGATAACAAAACATAAAAAGACCATTATGCAACAGAATAAATCTATAGTGCTCCCACGTCTTGATATCTACAAACAATTCTGATCTCCTTATCTGAAAAGGCTGCAACAGAGCTGAATTTAAAAAAATGACAATGTTGATAAAAGATGTGGAATTAAGCCTGTGTAAGGAAAGACTAAATAAGCATTTCACCTTTGAAAAGAGATGATTGAAGGAGGACCGTGGTGTATAAAATTGTGAATGTCCTAGAGAAGATAGGGGTGTGGGGATGAGGCAGGAGATGTTCACTTTTTTTTGACAGAAACAGAATAAAAATATCCAGCAGTAACTTTAAAACTAATTTAAGTACTTGTCGTACAACATAGAATTAAATTGGAATATCCTTTTACAGGAAAATGTGATAGCCAAGAGTGTTAGTGGGTTGAAAAAGAATTTGGACAAATTCATGAAAGATACATCTGTTAGTGACTGCTAAAATTATGGTTTAGATGTGATCCTTGTATTCAATGTACTGAAGCACTAATTGATTCTTTCTACACTCCTTGAGCATCTGTTCCTAGCCAGTAGGAGCAATTAAATTCTGATCTAGGTGGACTTTAAGTCTGACACAGCTTGATCATGGTCATGAAGATTATGGTCTTCCTCTGGGGATGGTAAATCTTGAGGGACAGAGTTCTTTGATGAAGACAGTTTGTAAAGACTTTGTGCATCACTTTAATTTCACTGTCCTTTGATAATTGGAGAGATAAAACATTATGCAAATCATTAGTTAATAAATAATTACTGACTATAATGAGAGAGTGAGAACTGAACCTATTTTGATGTTTCTGCTGCAGCTGAATGCAGATCTGTTTAATCAGCTTTTTATTCTAACAAGTGCAGATACACACTGTCCCGCACTTTGAAAATATGTTCTTAAAAAGTACTGTGTCTTCATGGGAACCATTCACTCTTTTGGGTGCAACTGCTGTCTTTATTTGACAGTCAAGAATCCTCAGGAAGCTGTTTTGCAGTAGCACTCTACCAGCTCTGTAGTTTCATTTCTATCTGCAGTGAAGAGAAATAGATATTTACTTTGCTTGCGTTCATGTGCTATAATGATGAACTGAATATTTTCTCCCAAGACCACCCACTGTGTGACAGGTGTATGAAACTGCACCTAGCCATTGCCCAGATGCTGGAAATACTTCAGCAGCCATAAATTTGAGAGAAGGGGGCAGACACATTTGCACTAAGGGGTCCCTTGTGCTTTTCAAGAGAAGTATTTTCAGGCTTTATATTTCTATAATCTGAGATGTCTGGAACATCTTTCAGCATGTATAGAGATGGTATTATTCTAAGTAGGCGTTTTGGCCCTCCTAGCACCATTCTCCAGTTGAAATGAATTTATTTAATGTATGATCTTCTCCCTCCATTTACCTGTACTTTTTACTCGGATGGAGAAAGTAATCCGTGCCTAATTAGACACAGAATTTGAACCTAGTAATTTACTTTAATACCTTTGAAAGCCACTGGGGTGAGCATTTCTATAACAAAATGTCAGTCAGGAAACATTTGTGGAAAAAGTTTTTAGGCTTGTAGGAAGAGATGTAAGGAGGGATTTAAACACCTGAGTTACATAGTGCAGCACAGTATGTGGGGAGAAGCAGGAAATGACAGAACAGCCTGGTGCAGGCAGAACTCCCCTCTTAAACTTGGTTTAGGAGAGAGTACTGCCCTGTGTCTGAGCTGTTGCCATACTGCTGCTGCCAGGTTGTATTATCTCAAGCATAGAGCACAACAGCTGCCTTGCATCCAGCGCAGCAGTTAACAAGGACGGGATTTCAGATAACGTTCTGTCTGTGTGAAGTTATAGTGCATACCTAGAGCTGAAGCCTGAAAATGCTCAGCATGGGAGACAGGGAGTAGTTAGTGCTAGCAAGTATAAAGATTTGGGCATCCTGGGAACCCTGCCCTGCTCTCCAGCTGAGAGTTTCCTTGCCCAGCGTCAGTGTGAAGGATCCTACAGATACAAACTTTATCTACATTTCTGGAAAGAGCCCCTTGCAACTTCTTACCCAGGATACAGGGTGGAAGTAGGGGCAGCAGCAGCTTCTGTCAGTTGTTAAAGACTCCAAACAGGGATGAACAACCGTAGTTCCTGCAGGAGTATGTGGCTAAACTGAGCACCGCATTAAGGCTCATGAGCTATACTTATGATGCCAAAAGCTAAGTCAAGCTTGTTTGGATGCTTAACCAAGTTTAAAAAGCTTAACTGGAAAGCATAAAGGCAGCAAATCTGATGCCTCTGAATGTCACATACAGCAGCCACAGGGAACCCACCTTGGGTTTGCAGATGTTATAGGCAGCAGTTCATAAGGTATGGGCTGAAGTGCTCATGGATTCAGGAAATTCATTGCTGAATCTCTCTAAAATGCTTTTCAGATGAAGAAGTGCCAATAACCTAAGGTATAAAATTAGAAGACCTTATTTTCTAGGCGTTTAGAAAATAAATTCTTTATCTAGAAAGCTTAAAATGTGGTTAATTTAGTAGAAGAGAACCCCTTGAGATATCCATATTAAATGCATTGACAACTCCCTTAATGAAGATCTCTGTCTAAACTATTAAATGTAACAGTGCTTTGATCTGGGAAGCACAGGACTCTGGTTCATGTTGAAAAAATACTACTCATATTTATACAGCCTTTTTAATTGCAAGAGCTTAATGCGCTTTTACAAACTGCACCTATGCTCTAGGAGGCTACAGAAAACTCCAGAGAATAATGCAACAGCTGCTCTGTGTAATCCCAATGGACTGGAGATTACTTCATTTTAGTTCAGGTTTCTACAGCTATTTGTCTATGACTTGACCATTGAGACCATGGTGCCTCACAGTTAGCATAAGCCACTGCTGTTGCATCAACTGAACTCACAATTCGAGAGCTCAGGACAAGATTCACAGACATTCAGGTTTGTGTAACTTGAGGATTGGGCAAGGTTTAAACTCCTAAATTATGGGAAGCACTGTTAACTGAACCCCAAGCATAGCCTTCCACTGATAACCAGAGGTGGCATGTGTATGCATACTGACTTAGAAAGGGAAGTGAGAGCATCTAGGCCCTTTTGCAAACAGGGATGAAACAGATACTTCTAAGTTCCAGAAACATCATCCAAATTCCCTGTTTATATCTGTGCCTACTGGTGGCCTTAGCAATAAGCATGGGAGAGTGGAAGAGAATTTGCTTCTACCTTTACTATAGCCCAGTGGTCAGAGAATGTGCTGAGAAAATAGAATGCCTGCTTTAACTTGCCCTGAAGTCTGGGCAATAAAAATGGTGGAATTTGCATGTGGAAAAACAGTCAAAGTGCAACAAGGAAGAGAGAGGGAGAGAGGGAGTGATAAAGTGAACAAACTCACGGCCTTCCATCCGATTGCTTAAAGCATTCTTATTTCACAGATGGAAAACTCCCTCCTCCAAAGTCATCTTCTGGTTTTTATCTGATGAAGGTTTACTGCAAAATACATGTAAATTTAATTTAATATTAATATTTAATTATTTANAGCACTTATCAATGCAGGGTGCAGCCAATCTCAATGGCAGAAGAAGGAAAACAGGAAACGCCTTGGAACCGAAATCTGTAGGATTCATTGCAATGGAAACTCAACCTAAAGAAATCCATGTAATTTATGTATTTCAGTCTCAGAGTTAGTTAATGGAAGGCCTGTGAAGAGAGGCGGAAAGTAAATTTTGCTCTGTAAATCACAAGAAACCCATAGATTTCTGCAAAAGATGGTAGCAGAATTTGCTGGTGTCTCTAATCAATGCTGGGTGCACATTTTGAAGTGTTAAAGAATTTGGAATAAACTGCAAAAAATGAGCATGCACTGACTGGGTTTACAGCCTGTGCTGTATGTGTCTTGAGATGTGTTTAGAAAGGATTTGGAGCAGATAGAGAAATACAGTCCAATGCCAGCTCCATGCAGGCTGGGAAGCTATCCATCGTTCCTGTGTATCATAGCCATTGATTGGCACCAAGTAGTCTGCTAGAATCTCTCCAAATCAGTGAGGTGGTTTCCAAGCTGAGATGTGGCAGCTCTATTTGGAGTGGTCATATTGCCATGGGAATGTCACTTTTTGTGACGTATCTCATGTAGTTGCATGGTTTTGTTTGTTTTGTCCTTGAAAGATGAGTGCCAGCCATTTTGAACATGAAAATGATGTGTTTCTGTCCCTGTTTACCTGGAAATGCACTTAGGTCTAAAGACTCCCCAGGTCAGATTGCCAAGGCTTTTTATTTGACATTGGATTGACACATTTTTATTTCTTTTTCATCTCTGCAACAAATTCCAAGTGCTGAAGAACACTTTCTAATGATCCTTGGGCTCTCCTATACCAATACACAGTCGTTATCACTGTGATCTGAATAATATTGGAAAATGGCTTGAAGTGTCTAAGCTTGACTTGCAGTTGGTCAAAGGAAAGAAACATAATTACAACTCTTGCTATGCATAGTCTGCGTCCCCAAACCATTAACTTCTTTAGAATATTCGACTGTCAATTCCTTGATGCTCCAGCATTTGTTGGTTGGTCTGTTTGTTGATTTGAGGACTACTATTCCCACTTGCAGGTGTATTATTTATTTGCTGATAAATCAAAATAAAATTAATTGCACTCATTATAAGACCAAGTGGGAGAGATTTACATTCATTCTTAGGTGGTAGAATCTTTATTCAAGAAAAAATCAACTTCCAGTGAAATCAAAAGCATCATCAGTAAGGGCTTAATAAGCGTGTAAAAGTGAAAATAACCAGCTGGTAATTTGCTTCAGTAAATCTGTAGAAATAGGCTGGAAAAAGATCTAACTTTAGAGATGAGAATAGGAAAGTCTTGAATTACTTTTCTCTCCTCAAGGCAATGTACAGACCTTGGGCTGCTGCCTGCAGTAAGTTAAGGCTTCCTTCAATACACAGACCTGTGTGCTGCCTTTTGTGATGAAATTCTGCCTTCAGTATCTTTCTACTCCTATCAGGTTTGTGTAAAGGATAAATCATTTTCTGTGAAAAGTGTGGCTGATTCTGGCCTAAAGTATGACACTTCTGACTCCTGTTTTGCACACAGCAAATTGCATCAATTATGTGCAATATTTACTGATGATTATTACAAATTACTGGAGCTAAGAACTGCAGAGCGCATTACAAATGAAGTTTTGGAAATAGTGGGCTATCACGCAATGTGTTTTAAATTTATAGCATGGCTGCTTCATTCAATAAAGTACAGATTATTAATTATAAATTAATAATGGGATTATAACATTCAGTTAAAGGGTTCTTTTTCTAATTATCTGCAACTTGTCATCCAGAAAGTCTATGATAGCTCATCTGAGCATGACAGCAACATTTCTGCTGCTCAGCAGAGAAAAAAAGCTGACCCTCCCCCTTCATTTTAATGTGTTATGACTTAAGTGTTCCTGTCTCTTTCCCACTGACTGAAGGACAAAAAAAATTTCTTGAGATTTATAGACCTGGTTTTACCTTTGGTATGAAAATAGCTCTTGGAGATACTGTACCTGAAAATAGGCTGAAATAGACTGTCCCTATAGTTTAGTTCAACTCCTCAACCAAGGCGAAGGGAAATGAGACCTGCATTATGTTCCCAGCTCTTCTGCTGACTCTCTTTCTGTCTGACTTTTATTGTGTCTCTATGCATCTACAAAACAGCACACTAGAAGCTAAAAGAAACAGCAATTTTAATTATAGCTTTGAGAAACACTGATATCCAGTACTTCTCTTTAGTTCATCATGTTGGGTGACCATCTCTGGGGATAAAAGAAAAAAGGGAAGGAGTGGAGATGGAAAAAGGATGGTAGTCATCTTACCTCCAGGGACATATTTTGGAGGTTTCAAAGAGTACCAAAGGGTGAAGATAAACAGCCGACAAAAATCATTTGTTAAAATAAACTTGCAGATACAGCAGAAATGCCAAAGAGAGGATGAGAAGGGAAAGTTGAGTGTCAGGAATAATTTTTGTCACTGCATGTCGTGGTCTTACATGTTAGACATGGGCCAATTGCTAACCTCCTGGTTGGTGGTGGAAGAGCCCAACTATTTTCCCAAGCTTTTTCTTAGGAAAAAGACTGAGTGATAGTTACTGGGTTCAAAAGGTGGGATTCTTTTCTGAGAAGGGTTAGGGTCAGGGTTCTGGGAAGGTTTTTTATTTTAACCATTGGTTTAGCTGGAATTTTTTGTGTAGTTTTAAATGAACTGTATATTTTCCCTAGACCTTTGGAGAGGCACATTTTAAAATCTAAAGAAATAAATAGAATAAATAATAGAATATATGTTAAATTCTTCAACTGAAGGCTTTTTTTGAGAAGCACTTAACCTATTTTGGTCTGGAAACAGTGATTAAAGGTTGAACTCTATTGTAACATTACTTTTGTGTTTGATTGGGTATTTTTAAGATACTAATTCTCGTAGTGTCTGTTATGGCTGTCTTGTGCCTATGCAGCTTGTGACTGAAATTTTGGGGTGATAGTTAATTTCTTATAGGCATTCCTATTGTTATGCCACTACTGGCTATTTGCCAAGAGCTGTTTGTCCACTTTGAAACATGTCATTTTGTTCCCATTGATCCACTCCTTTGTGTTTCAGTCTGTCCCCTGTGTCACCTCTGTGATGTTGGTGCATCCATCAGTTTCGTGTCATGTGGAACTCATGACGTTGCTTCCTCATAGATAAGATTTTCCATGTTAGACCCCTGAATATGACATGTAGGTATTCAGATACCAAGGCCATGTTCACAGCAGCAGGACTCAAATAGAACAAAGTAAACCTGGTTTTGATGACAGCTACAAATGATGAATTTGTATGAATTTTTGTCTTTGATATATTTTCCCCACTGCTTCTCGAAGTCTTTCAGGTGCTGTTAGTAGTACTTTTTTCCCAGTTTAACACACATTTTTTTTCTGTTATGAATTCTATCCCATTAACTTGTGACTGTGTTTTTGCTATGCTTCAGAACTGCTGCTGCAAATGCAGGCAGACTTCATGCCAAGAGTCACAAAACAAGATTTTAACCAGAGCACTGAGTAAGAGCATCCTTAGCTGTGTATCTAAGGTACCCTTGCTTCAGATATTATGACATTGTGAACCTGTCCCTGGGAAAGTAATTTGGGTGAACAGTTTTAAGAGTTGCATGTGAGGACTTTGGGACAGATCTGAATTGTTTGCGGCTGAGATGGGGCAGTTAAGTGCTCCTCCTTTCTGTCCAGGCTGCATGCAGCTATCTTTAAATCTGTTACTGGTGAAGGAGAGATGCAAACCCTGCATAATCTTTTCCTGAATAAGCTGGCTCAGGAAGCTTTTTATGGGCTATTGTGGGTTTTGCTTTTGTGTGTGTGTGTTTGGTGTCTTTTTCAAAGACTAATGCACCTTTGTCTGAATCTGTCACATTAAGAGATTTCAAGGGCAAATAACTCAATAACTCTATGTGCTTTCCTTCTATTTCTCTGTTCACTTTTGACAAGCCAGAGTAATGTTTGTCACCTCAGTACTCTATTTTTCTCTTCTCTAAAAATTACCCTGTTTTCTAGAGAATCAGCAAGGGTGAGCATGGCAACATTTGAGAGAGGTAAAAGGCAGGAAGTAGTATACCATCAGTCAACTGAGTAAAATCCACAACAAAATCACAGATGTGCCTATTATAAAAGTTTGCTTAAAAAAAGGTCAAATTTTTAAAACATGGGGGGGTTGGGTTTGGGGGGATTTTTTTTGCTTTTTTGGGGGGTGGGTTTTTTTTTTTTGCCTTTTTTTGTTGTTGTTGTTTGGTTTGGTTTGGTTTTTTTTTTACACCTGTAACTTACTGACACAGCTGATGTCATTTAGGCTCTGATTCAGTAGAGCACTTAACCATGCTACTTAGTCCTGTTGACTTTAATGGGAAGTAATTACATGTTCCAGCAAAGCACATACAGAAGTTCTTGGCTGAATCAAGGTTTTAGATGACATAATGAGTACCTGATTGGGAGGGAGGGGGAGACTGAATAAATGCTGTGCTCAAAATCAAGCCTGTACTCTCCAAAAATATACAATAGGAACTCATTTGTGGCACACATTGATCTCATTGCTATAGAAAAATAAAAAAAATATAATTTGAATGACTGTATCCATGCTATTGCACATGAAGTCCACATTTGAATTGTCAGATTGTAGCTATGCATAGTGATTTAACTCCAAATGATACTGGTTCTTTCTTCCTTTAGCATTTTTCCTCCTTTTTCAGTGTTCTATCTCTCGCTTTAATTTTCATTTTCAAGTGAGGACAGTATTCCTGTCTTCTACTTGAATGTACTGCCATTTTGATTATGTTTGTCAGTGCTACTGTTGATGTGAGCTGTATTAAAATAGCAATTTGAAGGAACATGGAGACCAGACAGTCAATGCTCATTAATATCATCTCCAGAAAAATCTTACAACAGATCTACAAGATTACCTGCTTTACAGTCCTCGAATTGTAGTGTGATGCAGACTGTCCACACAGTGCCACTGTGGCTTCCAGTCACTTGTTACATTACACTGCATCCGATTTCATCTCCTTGAGAAGGCTTTATTACTGAGCATGGAGCAAATCCTGCTCACTTTGTATTCCTGCTGACATTAATGGTCCTTCTCATATAAGAGATTCGGCTCAAGGGATGTAAAGGTAATAGTATTGTTTTTTCTTTAAATTCTTATGGAAGGATGCTGCTTGAAATATTGTGGCTGAATTTGCACAGGTGATTTTTTGGGGGCCGGGAAGTGTTTGTTTTGGTTTGGTCTTTCTGGGAGGTTTTTGTTTTGTGTTTTTTAGATGCAACTAAATCTGTTGTTAATAAATCAACAAGGGAAAAATATTTATTTGGTGTGTGTCTGTCTGTGTAGATACTGCCCCATACTGTGAGCTAACAACCAAGCTGACTATTTCTTCTACTGTGAATTTAAACAGACTATTTGGGCCGACGGGATTACTAGGTCTTGAAATGCCAACAAAATTCAGTGGAAGAATTCAGTCCAATCCCTATCTACCTGTTTACTAGCAGGGACCTGAGTAGCTAGGTAAGTAGGGGCTACTTTGTATATTTATGTAGCTTTGGAATTATAAAATATGGTTGAGGGAGTCATTCTTAATCAGTGATGTTGTTTGTTAGACCATCCTGTTGAGATAGACACAATCTTCCTACAAGCCTAAAGAGAAAACCAGGTCACAGCCTGGTTCTGTTGTCCCAGACCTTTAGCACAGAAACAATTTGTGTCACCTAGCGAGGGCAGCCATGCCCGTCAAGGCTGGCCCTGGCCCACTGTGCCCTGTGGGGAGCTGTGTGGGGGCTGCTCTCACTGGCCCTGCTGCTGGTGAGAGGTGATGGGGACAGTGAGAGGTGTGAAAGCTGTCACACGTCCCTGCCAGGTGTATGAGTTCAGAGGCAGCGTGGCCCAGTAAAGAGCTCTGGGTGCAGCATCTCCAGCCCTGTGGGCTGCTCCCAGGGGGAGGGCCAGAATTTGCACTGTTCTTGGCTTCTCCCGTCAATATACTGCCCTTTCAACACCCTGCACGTGCATTTGTAATCCCCTACAATATCTTCTGAAGCCTTCCAGTACTTTTGTTTGGTATTGTTTTTTTTGCATAGGGGGAGGGGTAGAGTTCTGGGGCTGTGACAGTCACCAGCAATCCTTTTCTGTTAGTGCAGCAAGGACATCTTCATCTCACTGTGACCAGGATGGGCACAGTGCTGCACTCATTCTTCCTCAGTTTCGAAGTCCTGGCTTGGTCTTGCAGGGTATTCCATGCTCTCCTATGGAGTGTTGGGGGCACTGGAGTGGAGCTTGATTCTCCTTGAAGAAAAATACGAGAGTAAAACTGGAAATGTGGGATTCATTGATTTAATTGGTGGAATGGGAAAAAAATCCCCAACTCTCTGCTTTAGTTTTTGGAAGGGTATTTTCTTTTTTTTTTTAAAGATAAAACACCTTGGGAGAAATAAATAACTGACTTCAAAGGTTTTCAGGAAATCTGGGGCTTGTCTGCCTTTCTTACAAGCCTCCAGGACTGAGCTATGTCCTGCTTTACTCAGCTGGGCTGGAATTAATGGGAAGCTGTGGGCAACTTCATGAAACTGGGGGTATTTTTCAGCAGAGATTTAAAACAGAAAAATAAATCTCAATGACATTGAAAGAATGACTCTGTCAGCGTATTCAGACAATCACGCAGGGCCATCTGTGCTGGGCTTTACATCCTTAGGCAATGCAAGCATGATGGGGGAGCACAGGGATTGGGCACAGGGTGTCTGTGCCCTTGTGCAGCTATGGACTCTATTTATGCTCTCTTCAACCTAAAGTTACCAGGTTCTTGTACCTCTTCCCACAAGACAGTGAACAAACAACTCTGCAGTTATTTTACTTCATTCCACCAGAAAACATTTTGTTTAATCAAGGGTGCTATGCATAGCGTCTGCGTGATGCTCAAGATAGTGCAGCCACTGCTGGTTTGCTAAATGGGCAGTGGCTTGTGTTTCTTCATTTCTTCCCGGGTACTTCTGGCTCTGCATGTGTAAACAGCACTGAGGGCTTACTATAGATATAAGCTTCTTGAAACATGTTAGCCAAGGATGGTGGCCCTTGATCATATTTATAAAGCTGTTAAGCAAATTATATCCTAGATATTAAATGATGTGAAAATAAAGGAGTGACATGTTAGCAAGCACATGTGAAGCATCCTTCTGATTTCATCAGTCCTGTTTACAATGTTACTGTTTGGGGTTTTCTTTATCATTGGTGCAAAGCTTCAGTCTTTATCTTGATGGGTGTTTGCCGTGGTGTGTGAGAGGTTTGGGTTTTCCTTTCTGTCAGATACTATTGCCTTGCTGCTGCAATAGATCAGAAAGAGAGGACAGGCAGCTGGTGCCCTTCCCTGACTGCTCTGGCTGACATTCCTGAAAGTTGAATTAGGGACAGTGTTATTTACTCTATCTTTTGCTGCACTGAGAGAATAAATTCCAGAGTTGCAACCATGTGTGTTGTCTTCACACACTGGTAAAAAAGGCTGTGTCCTTCTGAGGCAGATTTTTTACCATTGATGGGAAATTAATAGCAAGTAAACTATTGCTTGTCAGGATTAACTAAAATAATCAGAGCCTGAATGTTGTTTGCTTCTATACATCTAGTCTGCTGTGAGCCTCTGGATTAGCGAGTAATTTCTTTTTACTTCAAGAGATCATTTAACAAGGAGAAAATGGTATTGTGTTCCACCGCAAAGTACTCTGCTACCTATTGGTAAAAACTACTATTTCAGAATCTATTATTTTTGTCTTACAGATGTGTATTTGTAGAACCAATTAAGCTCTGTGATTTGAAGAGAAAATCAAAAACAAGCTCTACCCTTGTACGCCCCAGCAATTTAGAATCAAAATCTTTTACTGCTAAATGGCGAAATCCAGCCCTTGCTGTGTTGTAGGCCTGACATGCAAACTTCCCACCTAGTTAAATGAAGTTCTGTATAACTGCTGAGCATGACAAGGTCTGATGTTTTTTAAAATGCTCATATGAGAGCTGAGGGTGCTGCAGTGCCCATCAGCCACAGCAGAATCACATCTAACAAGGCAAAAATAAACCTCAGTTTAATGAGTTGCAAAAAGGCCTGGTCTCTTCGCCCTCTGAAGTAGTCTATTTTAGAATGGCTGTTGGCATTGTCGGGAGGGTACAGCGCAGGAGACTTATATGGTTAAATTTTATAGTAGTCTAATAATGAAAAAAGCATGTGTAAGGCCTCTTGGCAAACAGTCCACAGTCGCGGCAGCATTCCTACAAGTAAAGCTGCAAAAGTGGAGAGAGAGAGAGAATTAATGGGGACCTGCTTTATTTGTCAGGAGAGATTACTCTTATGCTGGGAGCAAAGGGTATGTTCCTGAGAAAAATGTAGAGAAAGTAGGCTTGTTTTGTGGTGCCCTAAAATGCAGTTTAATGAAAATGAGAAAATAATGGGATGAAAGTCAATTCTGTAGTCTTTGGCCAGCTGCCCAAATATGACTGGAGGGAGATGCACTGGCCCTGGGCTGTGCTTCCAGCACAACTCACAGAAAGCTTGTCGTTCTTGCACATGTTTGCTCTATTTTCAGACACATGCTATTTGAAACCACGTTTTCTCTTTTGCTCCCTTCTTGCTTTCAGATGGTGGTGAATTTCAACCTCAGAATGTTATTTCTTGAAATGTTTTCTCTTTGCAGAGCAGTATCTGTTGTTTTTCATTCTCCCTGGGGGGACAGTAGGAGTCTGATGAAGCTTGAAGGTACCTGGAGTTATCTCTGATTTCCTGTTCCTCAGGCAAACTTTGGCAGGGTTTGCTTGAGCTGAAGAGATCCAGCTCTCAGCTGCGTCTCAAGCAACCAAATCATGCCAAGCCTCATTTTATTTATCCATAGCTTGAAAATATTTGATTCCTTGATCTGGTGTATTAAACTCAGGTTGTCTGTGTGACCTCTCCTTCTATTTTTCCCCTTTTTCATTTGTCCTTCCTGGACATTTGCACAAAGGGAAGGGACAGTATAAATAGATGTTATTGTAGATTAGCTCTCTGACCCCTCTTCCCCCCATATTATGTGTAGTCATTATCCAAGAGATTGCTCATTGAAAATGTTCTTTCTTATTTTTCAATGGACATCACTTTCTGGAAAGCTATTTCAGGTGATTCCTGGCTTTTCCTCTTTCAGAATTTGATCTACCTCTGTCTTTTCCAAAGAATATGACTGCTGTCTGGAATCAAATTTGTGTTATTAATAAGCACATTCCAGGGCATTAATGTTGGAAGTAGTGCAAATCTGTTAGGCTTTCCCTGCTCCATGGTTAACTGTACTTTAATATCAAGGTTTTCAAGAGATTTATTACTGAGACTTTGAATTCACTTACTTTATATCTTCTTTGCATGTATTGTTCAAGACAAAAATTATTCATCTTTTGCTTTAGCAATAGATAAATCCCTCCTTATGTTATTACCTGAATAATGGTGCGGCATTAATGGTTATTGGTTCAAGAAGAAATAGCTGTGAAAATGTTATGAAGTACCATTGATAAATGTAATAAGTAAAATTTTGCCTGGCATTTCACTTGCTGGGCATCTACTCAAAGTTCTCAAATTTTTAAAATGTTCATAAAGAAAAGATGAAAAATTCTGATGCAAATAATAAAAATAAAAAAATAAAGCTGATCAAAACTATAGGAAAGAATTATGTCAAAAATATCCTGTTAGACTTTTGTTTGGGGGAAGGGGGGGAGGTGAACTATGCTGTTTCTGAAGAAGTGAGCTCTTCAAATGGCAGTCACAGAAGACACATCTGTGTTAGCTCATACTTCTTGCTGCATCCCCACATGAAACTTCCATGACAGATAAAGTGTTAAATATGAGCTAAAGTAGTCTTAAATATACATAGTTAACTATTTTGTAGCATAAAATCCAGGATGTGGAAGACCTGTTCAGTCACCTCAGCAACCCAACTACCATCACAGGGTTGTTTCCTTGAGATTTGGTCTCAGAAAGTTATCTGGCCCTGTTTCCTGTAGGATGTGGTCTCACTCCCAACTCTTGAGGCAGCACGATTCTACTTAATGCGGATGAACAGTAGTAAAAATCTGATTTTACCAAGTATATGCTTGCACATGTAGGGATTTTCTAATTTAGTTTCTTCTGACCAAGGTATGTATGTCCCCATGTCTGTGAATCACTTTGCAAATGAAGCTCTCCTGGGTTTTATGCACACTTCTTTGTAAGAGATTTGTGTTCATTCTTTGAAGAACCCAATCGACAGTGCCTTGGGTCCAGTCTGAACCCTGAGAAGGTATTCTAGGAATCAAGATCAGAAGGCTAATGGAAGATATCCAATAATTGTGTAACTGAGGGCTGAGAAAGCCTTTATTTAAGGCAACTTATATGATTTATATTAAGAATACAGCTTGACCCAAAAGGGGTTTTATCAAGATATCTGGGACTTTGACTTTAAAAACAGTTACAGCAGACTTCAGCTTAACTGTAGAGCCATTCTCACTTTATTCTATTTCTGTACATGTTAACAGAGATGTGGAAAGGTTGTTTGGTATTGCCACTGCTTTGTTTAGATTGTTTTCATGGTTTTTTGCTTTGTGCCATATAAATAAACCAAATGAACCTGCTGTTCAAAATTGTCAACTTAAGTTTTGGTCTGATATAGTTATGCCAAGGTGCAATCTGCACAAGACCAAATTTTCTTTTTATATCCTCTATCTGGGTCATTATGCTTCCTTGTTCTAGATGTTCCTAGGAGGGCTTACAGTTTACCATACTTTGTCTTTTTGTTTATGTATTCAAAACTATTGAAAATGAAGATATGGTCTAGAGAGGACTGGGTTACATTCTTGTGCTAAGGCATTCAGTCTGAATGTCACTCAACCATAAAACTGAATTATAAAAGTTTCCTAACCTAAAAGTAAAACAAAATTCACAAATATCTGCAGTCTACACCAGCCCTAAGGTAACAAAGGACATAAATGCTTTAATGATTACATGCAAATTGAATGAGAACATTTACTTCTGACTTGTTTTATATTTGTTTAATTAAAAGTCCAAAGGAACTTCAAAGTCTATGAGGCAGTAAGTGGACCTCTAGCTGATTCTATTGTCAAAATTGCTGGGATCTTTTCAGGCCACCTGCTGAATAATCTGATATAGAGATTAAAGTGCTCTATCCCGAGAGCTTCTTTTTTGGTTTTATTTTTGAAGGTTCTGCCTCTTTACTTCACTCTGGTAATGGCTCTGTGTTTTGTCATAGCAATGAAGTATTACTGAAGTGAGTGCTGCACTTAATGGTATTCTCAGCAGAGATTCTGTAAGAAATAAGTCTTAGGTGAGTTGCAGGAATTCCAATTAATTTGCTTGCTGCTTGTGCACACACCAATGAAAAAAATAGGACCCTATTTCCTCTGCTTTGATATTTGATAGTCATTGTACTGGACACTTTGGAGACCTGATTTAATAAACCATGTTAAGCAGTCGCATCATAGCATATGAGTCATTTGAATTCCTACTGTACATAAGCTTGCTATCTTAGGGAAATGCCGGACATATGTTTGGCAAACGTCATTAATTTTTGGAAATATTTGAATGACAAAGTGAATAATGAATTGTTTCCTTCTGAGTTATTGTTTACTGTTCTTTGCTAAGTTCCTTCAATTTGGCTTGTGTGTTTTGTGGGATGTCTTTGTTCTTGGTCATATGCTAACATTGTCATAGCTACTACTATTATTACTTGAACTGCAGGCCACAGCTGAGATCATCAGCGTACTTGGCACTGTACTCGTGACAGCAAATGTCAGCAAGTCTTTAGTTCATTGAAGGCAGAAGTTATACTTGAAAAGCTGAGAGGAAATAGTGTATGTTTCACTGGTAGAGGTGAAACTGAAGCAAAGAACATAGAGTGATGCAGAACAACTGTATTTTCTGGGTCCTCTCAAGGAGGAGGAGCCTTCATATTAATATTTCATTAATCAGGTGTTTTGAATAGATAACAAAGACCCTTAGTCCTTAAATTCTCAAGGATTTATAAAGGAGACTTTTCAAAAAACAAAAACCAAAGCACAACAACCTCATAGTGGTTGGGACACACATTTTTGTGGCTCAGTGTTCCTTGGTTTTAGTCAAAACTATGAAATGAAGAGCAAGACGAAAATGTAAAGAGGAAAAAAAAGAAATACTTCAACCATCATCTTGGTTTTGAATTTGGCTGTTTACAGGAAGAAGTTAAAATCTGGTTCGAGCTCCAAGCTCTTTCTACATTCAATGCTGCATAGAAAAAAAGATGCTGGTTTTAAATGAGGTCTAATTAAACCTTAACTTCTTTGCTGATACCTACTTTTTAGGTGCAATTCCATGATAGATTTTTCCTCTGGCACTTTTCTGTGACTGCTTTGTTTTTGTTTGTGTGCATTCATGCTGTGTGCAGTTTTCAAGCAAGCAGTCAAACAAAATAATTTGTAGTTGTGGAAGATAAAAGATGCCCCAACAGCTTATTCAGAGGACCTAAGGCAGGCAATGATAGATATTTAGAAAAGAACATACAAGGGAAATGGTTAAAAAAATCTGAAATCCAAACTTCAAAACTCAGAACTCAAAGGTACTTCCATGTGATGAAAAAAAATGAAAGAGTAAATAAATTAATGAGGCCAAGCAGAAAGTTTAAATTCTGCAAATGGAGCAGGATACTAAGTGCAAGTCAGCTGAGTCAGAATTACAGTGGAATTGGTGGATGTCAGGACAGGGAAGACACATTTTCTTCAGTACCAGGTACTTGAAAGAGTGATAAGATTTTAAGGGTGAAAGTGATTGTTTCCAGACCATGTACTCATCATATACATTGGACGAAATAAGGCAATTAAAAAAAAAGGTGTTTGTACATCTATATATAACATTATCTTGACAACCTTTTTCTGGACAATAAGCCAGAGAATGAAGTTGGCTTATGTGGGTCTGATAAGCATTCTAAAGCTCAAAAAAGGGAGATAATAAATTTTAACTCCCTATTCTAGAAATACCACTTTCTTCCCTAGGGACTGGAAGAAGATAGGTGTTATCTTTTATGCTGGTGAATAATGGTAGATAAGGCTTAAACATGGTGCTAGATATCTTTAGATGCATTGACTTTTAACTTTTCGTTTGCATATTTGTTTTACAGTGAAAACCTCATCTTAGGAGAGTGGCAGGATCAGTTTCATATGCTACTGTGCAAAACTCTTTCAGGAGAACATGAAAACAGGAGATTACTAAAAGTTTTCCTAGCTGCAGCAATAAATTGTAACAACAAAGAGAGAAATGGTTTAAGAACAAACTTACAAGAAGAGTTTCCTTTAATAGTGAGATGATAAGAGGTAGCACAAGATCAATTTTTACTTAGGCATACTTTGTTATTAGGAGACTTTATGAGAAAATGTCCTGTGGCATTTCTATTTTGTCACAGTCCTGATTCTGCCCACATTCTGAAGGGAATGGGAACAGGGAATAAGAGAAGTGGTTCTTCTCATCTTCTGAATCCTTGAGTCCTCCTCCTGTTGAGACTTACATTTATATGGGATAAAGCTCACTTGACTTAACCACTTGAAAGGATGTCTCCAAATCAGTTCATGCTCTCAACCTAATAGGTACAGCCTGTAGTAGAATCAAACTTTGCAAAGTAGTTAAGCTGTTTCTATCATAACTAAATAAGAAGACAGAAAGAGAAAATATTTTTATTGACAAGTGTTTATGGAGGCACTTTAGTATTTGCCTCTCTCCAGATTAAATGCAGAAGGGAACTTTTATCAAAATAACGAGAGTAGGAACCTGTGTTCAGATGGAGTCAATTCTGTGTGATCAATGGACAAAGTTTCCAGGCTTGATGCTGCAGAATGGATTAACCCTACCAAGGTGCAGAGGTTCCTTCATGGAGACTACACAGCCCCACTCAGGTCAGCTCTGATCAGGTGTTTGCAAGAATGGCTCCTCTCCAGACAAAGACAGGCGTGCTTACACGGGGTTCTCTGGAGCTCTGAGCCCTGCTGCAGCCTGGATAGCACTGCAGGTCTCTAGCTGTCTCCACCACTGCTCTCTGAGGTTTGAAGAAAATAGCTTTGTTCAAACATACCAATTTTCAAGAATAGTTAGCTCCATCAGTTATACCAGTGGTTAAAGTCACCAGTTTCTCTAGAGACCATTTGCACCAACTCTTCCCCAGCGTAGTAATGCAGAGATTCCCAGGGTGTAGTTCCCCCTGTTTCAAACAAGCTGACTCTGAAGCCACAAGCCTGAAGGCTGTGTTAGCAGAGATGATGGTCTGGAGACTCATGCTTGATGGCACAGTGGGGGTGCTCTGCTGTTTACAAACTAACATGCTCAAAGGCAGCCTGTGTTATCCTTAGCACCCAGTCACAGAATCATAGAATAATTTGGGAAGGAACATTTAAAGGTCCATTTCTCAGTGGAGATATACCTCTCTTCCTAATGACAGAAAAGACTAATTTCAAAAGAATATTGGTTTATTTAAAATTAAATATATTAA
>VYZT01048645.1:0-33455 GCA_013400735.1 Pomatostomus ruficeps
GAAGGGACCTTAAAGATCATTCCAAACCCCTGCCATGGGGGCGTAAATCTCTTATGGATATACATTGTGAGGTATCGTATCACAGCAAGAGTCCATTAGATATTTTAACATGCAAGAAATTATGTCATTATTCTTAGTACTTGTCTGTTTTGATCTACCTTGACACATCCACAGTAATCTTTTTACATTCAGGATATTATGTGATTCTGTGATTCCAGTCCATGCTGGTATCGATTTATCAAGCTGGAATAGATCCAGATCTCAAGTTATTGGCAGTAAAATATCATCTCTGTTTCTCAATTATTTTTATTTATTTATTTATCTATCTCCTGATAAGGTAGTATACAGTCTAAAAACTTGGATCGTTTCTCTTCTTCATTCCGCAGCAGAAGCCAGCAGGATCCTTCTTAGGCGCTGTAACACAAAGTAAAATCACAGCAGTTGCAATCTGAGTTACGAGCTGAGTTGCAACTAACAAATCCAGCCTCTTCTGTTATTTATACTAATAGTAGGGGTCATGTGAAAAGTCTGACCTGTATGTGGGATGACAACCAGAAAGAACTCGAGAATCTCGATGCTCAGACACATCAGTTTTCTCCAAGGCTTTTTGAAAATGCTGCCTTACCATGAAACAATCACAAGGATTCCCCCATCCCCCCTCCAGAACAAATGACTTTGAGAAAATCAGTATTTCAGTCCCCGCCAAGGTTTTTTCTTATAAATCACGGAATTTACATTTCAATTATTGATTTGGAAAACTTGATTGAGGAGGAAAAAAGAGTGGTTTTGTGCTGTTTGTGCTCCCTTCTGTTGTATACATGCAGCCAGAGTGGTTTATTCCTTAAGAAAACTAAGGGAAAGGTCATGTTCACATGGGTTTTCTCACTCTGGAAGTGTGTATCACCTCCTCAGTACTAGAAATATTGCAATTCCCAACAGTACCATAGGAATTTCCATAATGGATTTCCATCAGGAAAAATGTCTCCGTAAGCCTTTTTGTTGCCATATTAACAACGCTGACAAATGGGTTTGACTACATGTCTTTTGACAAGAAGTATACGATTTGTCAGTGATATTTCTGATATTTCTGTAACCAAATGAGCTGAAATCCATGTGTTTTTAAATATAATAATGGGCTTCTCAGGTTTTTGTCAGGATTTAATATGCTTATATTTTCTATATGTGCCAGTTGATCCTCCCTCTAACCTTTGAGCTCAGTGGCCAATTTCCATCAAACGTCACAAGGGGTTGAAGTTGGATATTACTGAAGGCTGCAAGAACTACGGGGCTATTAGAGAGAGAGAGAGACCTTACAAAGGCATTCACTGATAAGAAAGCTAATCACCTTTCTCCTTTCTAGCCACCAGAGAACTCAAATGGAGCAGACTGAGAGGGAAATACCGAACTACTTGTTTTCACTTGCAAATCATGTAAAGAACGAGACAGTTTAAGGCCCCACCAGTCTCCAAGGGGTGGCTGGCAAACGTGGCAACCTGGAAATGGGATTCTAATGCATTCAGCTGGGCTATGCAGCTTCAACAGTGACTTCTGGAATAAAGTGCCACAAGACCAAGATCTGGTTTCTGACAGGGGGTGTGAAGATGGCTTTATTGGCAATTCCTGAACACACTTTTAACTGTGTGGATTGTCACTAGCAGGGGTGATCCAATTGGAAACACATATCTAAGGCGTAACTTCTTGAATTGGTTAAATGAGAATGTGATTTCATGTGCAAACATTTTTGTCCTGGTGGCATCTCCAGGACTGAAGAGGAGTAGCAGTTACCTATGCATTTTCCTTCTTAGATGTCAGGTACTTCAAAAGAGACAGACAGGTAAGATAATGTCCTGGTATTTTATTGATTTCAAGGAAAATCTAACAGTAAATATGCCAGTTAAACAGCTGCAAGGATAGAAAAGTTTTAGGCGAGCAGTAGCTTTCTGGAACAGGACTTGAATGGACCCTTCTTTCTCCTGTAAAACTGCAGCATAAAAGAGCCAGACCTCTGTGTCATATGGTGTCAGATCCGATCTCTGATGTGATCTCAGACATGGATTAAGGTTATATAGAATGGATTTTTACTTGCAGATCTAACATCGTGTTTTATTTGGAATTTTTTGTGTGTGCTATTAATTATTCCCAAGCAGGGGTTCAGATTAGACCTGTATGTTCAGTAATTTGTCATCCATTTTAAACATTATGATCATTATCAAAAACATTGTTAAAATATCAAGAAATTGTTTCGTTGCGCAATGCTAAAGAAAAATTATTTCAAATACTTAATTTAAAACATTGCTAAAATGGCCATGAGAAATCTAGAAAAACTGGGTATCATCATGATTTTTTTTTAGGAGAGCTTTTTTCTTTGTGAAAAATGCTATTTCCATTTAGCAAATTCCTTGTCTTTTTAAATTTCAAACAATTCTAAGACACTACCAAGAAAAATTGGAGACAGATCAGCATTTCTGCAAAGATCTCTTGCAAAGGAGTGAATACAGGAAAGTCTACTGATATACTTGATTTTAAACTTTCAAAAAGCCTCTGACCTTACTGCCCACAGGAGGCTGCTGATGAGATCAGTGCTGTGATCCAACTTCTGCTTCCATCAGGAGCATTCCTTACTCATGTGACACCCCATTAACATTAAGAGACCTATCAGTCTGCCCACATGAAAGGAATCGCACTCTTCTCCCACAGAGACACTGATAGGGTAGGATATGATAAAGTGACACTGAGACCTGAAATAGTGCTTCTCGCTCTAAATGTTCCCTTGTTTCCTGCTACTTGCTCGACTTTCCTTTGAGGTTTGCAAGCCCTTTGGAGCAGAGACTGTTCTCCACAGTGCCTGGCTGGAGACCAAGCAACGAGCTGGTCGTGCTTTATGGATGTGTAGGAAATGTGGGAGGTGCATAAGCGTCTGCAGGACCTGGGGCTTCTGTGTGCAGCACATCATGGCACAGCCCTTGCTGCCCCACAGCTCTGCGTCCATAACCACAGAAGTAATAAACCCTAAAGGATCTCTCATAATCTGAGAACAAAGCAATACTTAATTAAACTAAGAAGAAAAGCGTGACCCTTCTTTTCATAGTTCTTTTTACAACAGCGTATAATTAGTCTGTGGAACTTGCTATCTAAAGATACTCCAAAGCCTCAGTTTTGAGGGCAGTGTCAGGAAGCATTTGATGAGGGAAGGGCATAGTTCATGGTAGGAATGGGGTAACTTGTCCCCCAGCTACGAGCTGCCCACATGCAGACTGAGAAGGTGCCTGTTTCATTCTCTGTAGCATACAAGCTATGATGAAGCATTGGCAGCACGAGTATCATCCCTTTCACCTCCAGGAAGCAGTAATGGACTCATCTGGATCAATGGCAATGTAAAATTTACTGTCACTAGAAAGATCACTCCTTCCTATAGCCTTATTTTTTTATTTGAGTGTGTTCAGGGCTAAAAACCGAGGGAGAAAAAAACCAACCAAGAGACTTGATGGTAGCCAGAATTTATCATGCTCAAAGGAGAAGTTCCTCTGAAACCTGATAGGTTCCTGATTTATATTAGAGGGGTTCTGTCAGATATTTTAAATTTGTTTTATCTTTTCTTGTGTAAAGTTTGTGTCAGCATCTTTAATTTCAGTTCAGGACAACACAGGCAGAAAAAGGGATGCAGGCATCTCCTGGTGTATGCTCAGAGAACTGGCACCTGCGCAGTAAGCGTGACACACTCCAGACACCTCAGATTTTTATTCACTTCAAGTACAGTTGATCTGTGTGTGTGTGCTGGCCAGTTATCAGGACAGACATCATTTGATCCTCACTACTGCACATCCACTCAGGTCGCTAGCTATCCAGAAATCCCAGACATGAGACCAAATTCCTGGTTTTCTATGTCAACAAAATTTAGGGAGTGAGGGCAAGAAAGGACGTGGATGGAAAGAATTAAGATACGTAAGTGAACGCCCATCTTTTTATGAAAGAAGGGGTTGCTTCTCCACTAACCACTGCAGTTCTGTTTGTTGCTGAATGCCTCCCCAGCTCCTGGGACACAGCACAAGGGAATTAGGAAGGCAGGGCAGAGCAGCACTGCCAGTTCCAAGCCTTCTTCTCCCTGCTCCATGCATGGCATGGCCCAGCACTTCCTCCAGTGGCATCTGTGGGACAAGGAGCAGAGTTAGGAGTGTGGTTATGGCAGAATTGTCTGGGTGAAAACAAGGCACGAGGGGCTCAGTGATGAAAATGCTTGGGATTAGCAAGGCAGCTCCTCCTTGCTTGCAGCTCTGGTGTAGCCATTACCTCCTGGAAGCATCCCTCGCAGCACTGTCCTCGGGATTTCTCTCTCCCCCTGTGCCATACACCCCAGTGTCAGCGCTACACAGGTGAAAATAGCCACACAAATAATTCACTAATTGGCAGGAGAGCATGAAAGGCTGAGAATGTACCTGTGTAAAGGGGCAGAGGGTAACCTTTAAAAATTGCCAGTCTAATGATTATAAAAATCTACTTTTCCTCATTCTTGTCTTTATATGCCTTATTATTATTTATAATGAAAATGCCCAAATGCTGGCTAAGTCTTATGCATAGAAAAGAAACAATTTATTATTTTTGGAGTTCCAGTCCTACAGGTTTGCAAATGTCACTGCACATGACTGGAGACTTACAGACTCTAACTAATAACTTTACTCATGAGCAGTCCCAGGAAACTTCATGCATCCATTTCAGGGTATAGGTATTTACAGAAACAAGATCCAATTGTCCTGGACATCCATATATTTTGTATATTTATAATTTGTTATGTCTGAGCCATTGTCTCATGTCTGTGGTGATGACACTCTCATTTATTTTTGAGTGGAAACAAGCTGGTTTAGATTTTGCTTCCAAATATTTTGTTTCCAAATCCTTCTCTATGCTTGTTTGTCGTTTTAGGTGTCATCCTGGCATCTGTACTCTGAAAAATATAATCTTCTCAGTCTGAAATGTTGTTCTTGCAGCTAACAGATTTTATAATAACATCTCTGTCCAGTAAACATCAAAGTCTTACTTAAAAAAAGATTTTACAAGTTCTAGAGTATCATAAGAAAAGTCTTGAGTCTCAGTTCAAAGTCTCGAAAGCTTGTTGCTCATATATGTGGAGCTTCACACCGTGTTCTGAGAATCTATAGTCACATCTAATTTACAATAGCAAGATACAGTGAAATAACCTGGGAGGGGTATTTTGCCTGCAGTTCTTGATGCCTTGGCTTTTGTTGTTTCTAAAAATTGCAAAGGGTGAATTCAGCCTCTAGGTTTTGTAAGCAATAGGGACTAAAGCTAGTTATAATTTAATTCAAGCCATGCTAAAGTGGCTGCAAGAGGAAGAAAGACACAATTTCCTCATAGTGACACTTCAAAGAGAAGTCTCAGTCGTGTAAATCTGGATGCTCCAGTTCTAGCAAGGGTAGGAATCCCATGTGTGTAATCAGTCTTCTGCCTAGCAGAGCACTCCGAGCTCCCACAGCAGCCCTGCAGGTTCCACGGCCCCTCCTAAACCCAAGGGGGATCGTGGGACTTCATTTGGCACTGGTGAAGACCAGGTTCTGCAAGCTGTCCTGAGGGCTGTTGGGCAGAGTCGGTTGCTCTGGCCAGCCTTGATCCCTACAGTCATTTCGTAACAATGAAAGACTTTTCATATTGACAGTCTGATGTTTGACTAAGTTTTCCCGTGTGCCTTTTGGACTATTCAGCCAGCTACTTGTGCAGCAGGTATGCCAGGTATTTTCTCAGTTTCCTGGCAGAGACATTGTTCCTGCTGAACCTTATATGAATATTAACCAATAGAAAGTTGGCAAGAGGGAGCTTCTTGACATCTATCCAGGATCTAGATGTTACCATAACACAAATGGTCTTTAAAATCAGTATTTCGTGCACTTTCACTCCATTTTCATATCTGTCATTGTAAGCTGCATGAGCTTGAAAGGTTCTTTGCTGGCTTTAATGGGAGTTTTTGGCAAAGCATGGACTTCCTGCAAGACTCCATGGTCCTAGGACATGTGAGCCCTCAGGTCACATAGCACACAGGGTGTTGCATGTCAGGCTCCATTTTCAAACACCTGCTTCAGCACACAACCTACAAACAGCTCCTAAACACAATTAAACATCCTCAATAATTCCCAAGGCAAAAGTTCCCATCCTCTTATTTTGCCAGGTTGCTCCAACAACATTGTGTTGATGTCCAGAGTGTTTCTCTGCCTTCTACAAAGTAATCAGTGTTCAGCAAAAACCAACCTTGATTATCAACCATGAGACGTGATGCCATCTCATGACTGGGAAAATACATGGCACATGCTTAGGAGTGCTTATTCACACAGCTACCTAACCAGATGCCAAAACGATGAGTAATGGGGAGACTCAGCAAGTTGCTAACCAGCTGTTAATTGTGTGCTTCAGTAATTAGCTTCTGCTGGAAACCAGTTCTCCACAGGCCACAATTTTGGGATGGAAATGGCAAGTTAAATGAGGAGCACATAAAGATGCTGTGGTTAACCTTGCCAGTCAGTAGATGGCTCTATTGCTTCTAGCCATCTTCGGGGAGCAGCACTGCATCGCCACGGCCAAGGAGAGCGCCCTTCCCCAGGGATACCAGGAGCCGCTGACAGGGCATGCAGACCTTTTCACTTCGTCGTTTTCAAATGGTTCCGTTTCCAATGATATTGTTCATTAATCTATTTTTATGTATTTGTTAGTTTCACAAAATCTTTGTAACTCTCTGGTTCAGCAGTCTACCCATTGCTGTTTTATACAGCTTAGCTTAAGTAATTATCATCTGCTACTGACATCACCATAATTTCACAGCAACAGGTTACAAATGCCCCACTGTAAAGGAACTGGTTATTTCAACTGTTTAGAAGTTTCTTCAGTTGTGTATTCATAGTCACTGTCCCGGCTCTTTCTCATTCTCACCTTGTGGCCAAGCAATTGTGCAAGTGATGGGTTTCCCGTCAGCTTAAAACATGGCAACACTCACATCACCAAAAAGTTACAATTGCTTCATTGATTAGCCCCAGCAGTGAGAATGAATAAGCACAGAGTTCAGGCTACTCTTCCCTTCCAAAGAAACAGTCACACCAAATTGGAATTGCAGGAGACTGCCAGGGCATCAGGAGGAAGCTTGCAGTGTTAGGCTCTCTCTATTCTGCAGATAAAAACAACATTTCAGTTACCCAGAAAATCTACTAATGAGTTTTCTCATGCATTAAATGACCGCACAAAACCCTCTTTCCCTCTGTCCTAAAAACACAAGCCAGAAGAGCTCAGTGGTGGCAGAATTTGCAATGGGCACAAGGAGATTGTATTGGCTGCGATGGAGAGAAATGAAAAAAGAGACAAGTTTATTCTTTGGCAGTTGTGGGAAAATACATCAAAACTAGCAGCAGATGTAAAAAGTTCAGGAAAAAAAATAGTAAACACTTTCGGATGCAGATGGATTAATGTTCAGAAGGTGGTAATATTATCTGAGTTCCTGGAGCAAGGAAAGCAGATCCTGTAGGCAGGATCTGCAGTCCTCTGAAAGCTCTGGGAATGTTTTTCAATAGCCCATAGAGCAGCCAAATGTCATGCATTTCACTCAGGCTAGTGAGGACCTTCTCACACTGGCCTGGCTTTCAGCTGGTTTCTCAGGCACTCAGGTTGGCAGTGGGAAAATGTGTCAGGCTTTTGGCTTGTAGTTCTGCCTTTGGACTGTTAGGGGCCCCCATGGCTCTATTGCTGTGTAATCACGACCTATCTAACTGGAGGATGGCCCTAAGCAGTGGACCTGATCCAGGGCAAAGGTACCAGGATAAAGGTTCCCAAGCTGACACGTCCTGTCAGGGATGGCAGGATCCCCTCCAACACTTCGCTCCACAGGTAAAGTAACTTCTGCCTCTAGAAAGCCCAACTCAGAGCATCCACTGCTTTTCTCACCCAGCAACGTCTACTCATTCATCATCCTTCTGCACTGAAACCACATGGGTCTGATGTTCTCTGTGCTTCCCTCCTGATGGTACTGTCAGCCTTGGCAACCATCTCTTCCCATCAATCCCCTGCTCCTTCCCAGCAGCATCCCTCTAGCAGCCCTGTCCAGCACTGCACTACCCCACACCCCTGCTCTGCATGGCTTGCAGTAATGTGTGTTGCCTGCTAGTCTGAAAATTGTTTCCAAGCATGTGTGAAATTGCACACAGGGAGCGTGGCACCTTTTGGAATCACTGTTTCAGTCCAGTCTGGAGCAATATAATGAGGACAATAATAATCACAAAATCAAAGAAATGGCAGCTGAGGCCCACCACATTTTTAACATGTGGGAAATGCCTGCAGTGAAGGAATGACTGCACAGCTTGTGGAAATGAATGACCAAGGTCTGGAACAAGATAGGATTTATATGGCCATAGATTTCCTACTGGAAGGCAAAAAAAAACATCGACCAGATTGAAATAGCAAAGGAATTTATCTAGAAAATGCTGTCTTACACAGCTATGAGAACATGCAATGTTAAAAATCCCTGTTCAGTGATGGGTCAAGGGAGATATTTAACCTTTCTTGGACTGAACACATACGAAATGCATACTTGTGTTAGATGGTTGCAAGCTTTAAAGAAGGCTGACCCATTTTGCTGTTGAAAATATTCTGAGACTTCCATGGAGACTTATCTGATGCCACCTATATATAATGACCTAGATTTTAAAAACAGTTGGGAAGCAGACGTCTGGAAATCTGCTGTGAATTTTAACGTCTTCCATGCAAAGACTGAGTGTAAACTGGCAGTTTAATTTCACTCATGAAGGATCAAAATGCTTTTAGGATTTCTCAGTTATATAATTAAGATTGTCTTGTTTGGAAGATGACCATGAAGTGACAACAGAGCCATCCTTCCCTCACCAGATTTCTGTCCTAAAGGACACTCAGGTAAGCACAGGTCTAAAGTCATCGCTATCTAATAACTGTGTTGTTGTCTGTGTGCCATATCTTGATGTGCTTATTAATAAATGGGTGTCAGTGTCACAGAATTCACGGGCACCACTTGTGCCTGCTGGCTATCGCAGTGACCGACTAATGAAGCAGTGAAGAGAATGAATTATTTTGCCAACATGAAGCGCTCAGAATAAAACAGACACGTGATGATCAGGATGAAGCAATTTACAGGATAGCTTCCCCTCTCCTCAGATTAACAGGCTTCAGTCCGCAGGTTTTTCTTCCCAGCTGTATTCTCTGGAGCCCACTCAACCATCCAAAGCATGGACTATGTGAAGTGGCATTTCTAGAGTTCAGCAGGCAGGCTGCCAAAAGAATCTCTTCTACTCCTAATTTAACATGAATTTCTATGAGTTGGGGAACCTAAATCAAGCAGTCATATGAAAGGGAATTGCTGGCAGAAAATATTTTGGGGGGAAATAAAAAAGGAAACTAAAATGTCCCTTTTCATATTTTAAATAGGAAAAAATATCCCAGAGCCTCGTATGCTTGGGGATCCAAAGGTCAGCAGAAACAATAAGTAGTAAGCCTTACAAAAACAAATAATCTAGTAGAGGGAAAAAAAGAAAATTTGTAAAAATAAGCAAAAGCAAGTTAAAGGGTAATTAGTGAGATAAATAATACTGATTTCCAAAAAAATATTTCAACTGACAGCGAGGGGACACAAATATGTTTTTAGTGGAAGCCGACCAAAGATAACTAAAAATTGGTCCATGGGAGCATAATTGGCTGATTGTCACAGCTCTTTAAATCAGAGTTTTGAGATTATGAAAACAGTTGTGTGATACTATTGAAAGTGCTCATTGAAATAAAGCAGACATTTCTGCAGGCTGCTAGCAAAAATTTCCTATGAAAAGGTTTGATTAGAGTTTGTTCTTCAAAATCTCTCTGCACAACTTTCAGAGGCCAGATTGCACATAGAGCCAGAGAAAAGTAGAATTAACTACGCACTTTCTCCCACAGTTTCATCAAAACCTTAGTGAATCACATTATAATCACATTATAAAATAAATGCTCATTTTAATCCCCTGCAAGTCTCACAAGTGCTATCCCTGTTACACAAACAAGGATGACTCCAGACACAACAGTTATGTCTTAAGAAATATCAAGCTAGATCATCTTTCACCAGAGCAAATAAAGGCCAGAAAAGATAAAATACTGTGAAATTATGTTATTCTTTTTAGCAGATGTCAAGGAAAATTCTGTGTTGTAGTAGTAATGCTGAATTAAGTCAGGGCTAAATACTAAAGTGACTATTGTTGTGCAGAATTATACAACGGCAGACATATGTGCTATGAATTGGAACATACCAGATGCTTGTTCAGATGAACCTTTGCAAAAATTAAGTCTGGTGCAATAAATTTCAGAGCCTCAGCATCTCAGAAGAACATGCTTCCAACCACCTCTCATAAATATTTGGTGGAGATTTCTACAACTCTTCTTATTCCTGAATGCAGCCCCATTAGTATGAGATGATCTTCCTTGAGTCTCTTCAGGTCCAGTATCAGAGGGGACTGCCACCTGCTTTATGCTGGCCCCGTGGCAGAACAAACTGGTTTCGGATGAGGCAAGCATCAAGGGCATTTGAATGTCAACTGGAAGGACCAGGTGGAAACCCCGGGCAAAGGAAAGCTTGCAGCAGTGCAGCTGACAAAAAGAGCCTGGGTAGAAGGCCAGCAAAAAACCTCGGGATGGGCAGAAGACTGATGCTACCAGGCGCTTTCACATCACCTGAGTAATAGCAAGTAATTTTCACTTAACTGTTCTTTCTTACAACTGCAACACAAAGAAGCTTTGCCAATGCCTCCATCCTTAACTGCACTTTTGCAGCGGAGAATTTAAACCTCACAGAAGCCAGTATGGTACTGCTGCCAGAAGAATGGATTTTGCACGTGATTTTTTTGTTAAATGCAAATTGAACTAAACTTTTTTTAGTGTGTGCTGTGATTTCCAGAAGTGACTAGATTTCCAGAAATTGCCTATCTTTTATACCAACTTTAATTAAGAATAACTCAGGTAGGAAAAACATATAGCCACTTAACCATCTCATGTCTTGCAAAGTTGTCTTCCCAACAATTTATAGGTCATGCCCTTCACAAACATGACAAGAGTCAATCCCCAGAAGTTAAATGAACCACATCCTCTGTGAATATACCAGCCCCCAACCATCTGCAGAAGGCCTGAGAAAACAGAGCTAGTAGTATAACCCAGAAGGTCAATAAACTGATTCTTTCAGATCTGCACTATTTTGGATTTGAAGATAAAAGCCAGGATGTGAGTTTTCTGAGGCTGTTGCTTCTATATGTAGAGCATGTTCACAAACTTTCTAAAGACAATTCAGGGCAATATTAGTCTTCAGCTTTTCACACTTATTTGATATTTCCTAATTACAGTTCCCCTCAGTGAGAGGACGATTGAAATTCCTATGATTCTGTTGTAGCTATTTTGCAGGCTTCCTTTATCTACATAAACATTTCCTGTTCTGCTTTCTCATCCTCCCGCAGTGTCCTATAATGGCTTCCTATTGTCATTTTTTTACCCTTTCCTTCACTTGAGTCCAAATTGGTTTCCACTGGTGACAACTCTCTCTGTGGTATTCTTTGGGTTCGAAATACATCACTGCTTCTCCCCAAGTGGTTTTATATATGCTACTAAACGCTTTAGATAAAATATATAGCATAATGTTTAAAATTCTTGACTGCATCTTAATTTGACCAGAGCCACAGCACAGCTGGTTCAAGTTCTGCATCTTACCCTTCCATAATTTTTACTCCTGGGTAGTTTATTATTTATAGAACACCAGTATGGAAGCTAGTTCATTAAAGTCAAGTCAAAGTCAAGCCAAAAAAGAGGAGTCTTAAGGAGGTTCTTAATTCTTTGTTATATGGAATAAGAGATGCACCTGAGGAAGGTCTGGGAAATGAGCCTGAGCGATGTTAGTCTATCCTCACCCTCACTGCTGTGCTCTGACTGAAAAAAACCTGCCTCCAGTGACTGCTTCATCTCTCTCCTACTGGCTTTAAACCATACTAGTCACTTTTACAGCCTTTGCTTCTCATCATCTTCCTTTTCAGCCACTAAATGTATGAATATCCCCCAGCTACCTTCACTGGCACTGTCCCTTACTAGCTTCACCACTGTCTTGTTTCCTCTCTGCCTCCCATTCTGGATGTCATTGTCATGTGCGGTTAATCGTCAGCACATTTTGCTGCCAGTCACTCCAGCCTCACCTACGCTACAGCCCCAGGGATTCTGCCAGTTACACTGAAGGGTGCTTTGGGCTCTCTTCAGTGCTTTTCATTTCAAAAATGTAGAAGCCTGGTCCTTTTGCCTTCCCTGAAGGCCCTTCATAAAATACAAGTTTGCAGCATGTAACTGCATCCTTCTCTGAGATGGTGAATGAGTCCATCCTGTACACCTGCAGATCCTGTTCCATTACTGGGTCTCAGTTCTCAAGTAAGAGTGCTCCTCATTAACTCATATGAATTCCCTCATAATTGTCATTATTGTGTATGGCTACCACATCAAATTTCCTGCTTTACTAAAACAAACGGGCCGTTTTTTTAGGGTTCTGCATGTCACTTAAGAGGAGGATGCTGTAAACACGGCTTCTCCTACACCCAAGAATCATGTTGGTTCATCCTCAGCTGTAATGTCTCTCCAATAGCTTTTGTCTTTTGAGAAATTAGTAGATATAAGGTAGTTAAAATAAGAGACAAGGGAGATAATTGAGCAGGAAATATATCCCTGCTTCTGTTGAATATAGAATATAGACTATAGGGTATAGAATATAGGATATAGAATATAGGATAAGGAATAGAATAGTTCAGCTGGATGGGACATAAAATGATCATATAGTCCAACTGCCTGCCCACTTCAGGGCTGACCAAGTTAAAGCATGGCACTAAGGGCTTTGTCCAAATAAATGCCTCTTGAACACTGACGACTGTGGGCATCAACCATCTCTCTAGAAAGCCTATTCCAGTGTTTGACCCCCCTCTTGGTAAAGAAATGCTTCCCAACGTCCAGTCTGAACCTTCCCTGGGGCAACTTCAAACCATTCCCATGTGTCCTATCACTGGATCCCAAGGAGAAGAGATCAGCAACTCAAAGGATATGCCCTCCTGCCCCTTCACCATCTTTCACATCCTCTGGGTGCATCCAAGGATCTTCACATCATTTTTAAGTTTTGAGGCCCAGAACTACACAATATGCTCAAAATTAGTTTACACCAGCTCAACACAGTGGGATAATCATCCCTTCTGGTTGGTCAGTTGTGCTGTTTGATGCACTCCAGGATGAGGTTTGCCCTCTGCTGCTGACTCCTTTTGAGCCTCCTGTCAATTGGCAGCCCCAGGCCCCTTTCCATGGAGCTGCTCTCCAGCCACTCCTCTCCTAGTTTATACTTGTACCCAGCAGTACTCTGTCCTAGGTGCAGAATCTGGCATTTCAGGTGGCTAAAGTTCCCATTAATCATAACCCAATGTTCCTATCTGTCCATGTCCCTCTTGAAGGCCTCTTGTCCTTCAAAACAGTCAACACCACTGCCCAGCTCAGTATCATCAGCAAACTTGCTAATGCTGCATTCAACTCCTGCATCCAAATCATTGATAAATATATTGAACAGAACTGTCCCCAGGATTAAGCCCTGAGGAACACTGCTGGTGGCTGATCTCCATCCAGATGTAGCCTCATTCCCTACAACACTTCCAGTTCTGCCCTCCAGTCCGTTAAAGCTTGACTAAACAATATGCACCTTGCAATATTTTTAAAAAAGCAAGCAATGATCTGCATTTTTTTTCCTTTGCCACATGAATTTCTGCAGCAAACGTGTTTTCTTCACACTCTGTCTCCTCAACTGATCCGGGTTTCACTTCAGTCATGACAATTACATCATCTCCTTTGAGCCAAGTATCACTGGAGCGGTAAGGAGGGAAATACAGTCATTAATGGGGTTAAACCCTATCCTGCAGAAAGCCGAAAAGAAAAAGATCATTGTTCTGCTTTAAAGCAGCTGCTGAATGGGGAATCACATATCTCAGCAGGGAGATACGTTCTGAGCTGTACGTATTTGTCTTTGCAGCTCAAGAGATGCATTGCTGTACAGTGGACTGGTTACTGCTTCTGAACAGCTTCCTGGACAGTTTAAAAGACAGAACATTCCCATCTTCCGTTTTAGAAACAGACACAGGGGTGGATGCCCCAGCCCCAAGCAGCAGGTTGGATTAAGATGGAAGGTGTGTGAGATGGCTTCACGGGTGTTCAAACACTTACCAGCACGAAGTATTACCTGGGTGCTGATATTCTTGATACTCTCTTATATATAATCTCTCCTTAGCAACTGATGGGAGAAGGGGAAAGTCGTGATTTCCTTGAAGTGCTGTACCATCTGTCAGCTCTACTCATCTTTTCTTCAATCTTATTTTGAGTTAGCTTCTTCTCTCCTTCTGACATTCTCTATTCCCAGGCTTGGCTATAGTTGGATGATTGTTATGCTCAGTTGCAGATTATGGCACACATATAACTGTTCACTTCAGGAATCCGGGGTAGCTCATCAAGTGACATTCCATTGACGCAAATGTTGACAACCAGTTTTGCATGAGGGGATGTGAAGCAAGGAAAATAACCAATATGATTCCCTCAGATATTTCTGCAAGGAGTGCAGATATAGCATGACCCCACTGATCCCAGATAGCTTCTGCAGAAAAGCAGCCAGATCTGAAGTCCACTTGTGTCGAGAGCTGATGATAAACCTCACAGACTTTTACCACAGATAAGAGGATCATATTGCACAATGGCCATAAACCACGCTAAGAAAGGCTTGTATTCCCATGAAAGCCGTGAATTACTGAACCTGGCTTTTTTGTATTTTTCTTGAGCTTAAAAAATACACTGATTATACAATGCAATAAGTATGATTCTTTTATATTTAAATGTGGTTCTTTTATTAACATCTGGATCATGTATGTGGGAAGAAATTATGCGTCTTTTAAAACTCTGTGTCTGTTCTATTAATTTTAACCTTGCAAAGAGTGATTTTTGGCTTTTAAATTTTCTTCTTGCTGTTAGTAGGACTTTATTTTAGGGTTTTATTTTTTTTTACTTCCTCTCTGCAGCCTCTCCAACAGAGCACTAAGGCTGAAGAGGTTAAAATTATAAAAAAAGGCACATCCTCGTACAATCAGGATGCTAAATCCAGCTGAGCAAAGCAAGCAGAGTGCAGATGCAAGACAGAAATAAAATATGCAGCAAACTCAGAAGTAAAAGAATAAAGACACCAGTATGGCAGACAGTGAGAAACTAAACAAACACATTGAAAACACAGCCCACGAGAGAAGCAAACATGCATCAAGTATAATGAGGAAGGAAAAGTCAGGCTCAGGCCATCCCCACTCGTTGGCAATGCATGAAGAGAGTCAGCAAATGCAAACTGTATGGGTTCCTCTGAAAACAAAGGCTTGATTTTCAGAAATGGAATTTTCTTCTTCCCATGGAGCAGCAGATCGCTTTGTAAAAGTCAGTACCTCCAAAAAGTCAAAGCGAGTACAAGAATGTGGTTTAGTGTTTTGTCTTCTGGGGAAATGTTTATCCACACTAACTGTGGGTAATTGGAAAGGAATCGTTGTAAATTATCTGTGGAACTTTCAAATTTATCTTTTGCATTGTGTCATGTTCTGGCAGTAAAGCGAAAGTAATTTAATGCTGGCTGTTCAGGAAGAAAGCTGGAACAGGAAACACCAGGGAAAGCTAATGCAGCGAGTAGCTACTCACAGCATAATTTACAGTATGTGGATGTTGCACACGCACCTGGAGCAAGATGTGCACACCACTCACGTGTGTCACACACACCCCTCCGCCACGCAGACACCGAGGCAAGAGGCAGAAAGGCTGAAGCAGCAATCAGCTGCAGTGCCCTCAGCCCCTGTTCACCTCTGGCCCAAGCCCACCCACACCGAGCTCTTGTCGTTCCCTTTGCTCCTCTTGAAAGATGTGACGAAGAGCCCTGGCATGTGGGAAAGAGCCAGGGGTTTGCTAAAACTCTTAGGGGCTGGTGTGCTTTTTAATCCTTTGTTAAATGTGATCACAGCTCAGAATTCATCCTTTTTTATGTTTTGCAAATTGAATTGAAAATAAATAAATAGCCAAAAGGAGCTTGCTGGCCAATTTATTTTATCTATGTGTTGTTATAATTCAGCTAGCAAACACCAAGTTTTTTCAGAGGAGAACAGCAAGGGCTCAGGGCTTAAAAGATCAAAAAGCAGAAACAAGGGAGCAAGGAGCGACATCCTTTGCCACCAGCTCAGCGTCCATTACTAAGATTTTTATTACTAGGTCGTACAAAGGCAGCAGTGACAAATTATGAGCTCAGGAAGATCTCATATATCACATAGATGGGACTAACAAAATTTTAATATATTTGTCATTTTAAAGGGTAATGAATAAAGATAAATGTGTCTTGTTCCATACTCCAGAAATGAGCAGATATTCAGAACGGGGAACTGAATAAACCTATCGTTTCACATCACTTTCAATTCTTCTACCGTAATTTTCACAGCCAGAACAGCTTAATGGGAAAGTGACACAGGCCACCAATGTAATAAAAAGCGGAATGTCAGATGGTGAGAAAAAATCCTCTGTGGTTGCAACACTATCAAGAGTATCAGAGGCTTGGCTTTCCGGAAGCCAGCGCTATCTACAACCAGCTCTCATGGCATTTGCACTGCGGGAGCTGCTGGTGCAAATGAGGCAAAGCAAAATGAAGTTCAAGTGAGGACCTGTTTCTGAAAGGTGGAAAGGTCTAAGCACAACAGACGCCTCAGCTTGACAGCATAAATTCTGTAAGGACTCAAAGAGAAAGGGGGCAATTACTGCCTTATGCTCCAGCTCTAATCTTAAATTATAGGATAGGTTCCTAATGAGGGGGAACATTGCCAGAGACAGCTGTGGTGGATGGAAGGGAACACTGCTGTAATTACAGATCCTTACACATCAGTGACAGAAGTTCCCAAACTCCAAGGGGAAACACCTTCAAAATGTTTGTTTTTGCAGAATCAAATATCATTCTCAGTTTGCAGTGGAATGGAAATTCAAGTATGTGAGCCTTAAAACTGGATTTCAGCCCTACATGATGCATGTTAGGAGCTGGACTGCACTGGCAAAGGTGAGTTAGTGTGTTGGTTTCTTAACTAGGGCTTGGGTACGATAACAATGGTCAACTAGTGACATGCAAGATTTGTCAGTAGCACTGGAGAGAGAGAAAACAAAGAATACCAGCAGACAAGTCTTAGGCAGAACATCTGATATGGCAAAATCAGAACAAACTTGTTCCCTTCTTTCAAGATGACCAGCAAGTGAGCAGCAAGGGCGTTCCACGTTTCGTACGATTTCTTATTGCACAGAGCATGTTACTGGGCAGACTGAAAAAATGATTCTCGGTTTAACACAAATTTTTTTGCCTTTGTGAGCTATACAGTCCTAGACAGCAGTTTACAACATGTGGACTGCAGACTCCCAGGGTCCCACAGATGACTTCCAAGGCTGCAGCAGAAATAACTAAAGAACAAGCTGTTGTCTAGTCACTGTCCAAGGATCTGCGTCTCTCCAGAATAGTTTATAGGGGTCTACAGGTGAAGAAAGCTCAAAATCATTGCATTTACACTGTTACTATTCCATGACAAGAAATGGATGGTATTTTTCCAATTAGTACGTACACGGATGACTCTGCTCCTACTAGCATGATACATAACTATATTTTCAGCCTATCTTTGCTTCAGCCAGTACACAGAACAAGACCTGGTTACAAAATTAGCAACTGTCCAATTATTTGTGTTCTACTGGTTGTTTAATGGGGCTTCAGACTTTACTGTGCTGTATTCTTTCGTAAGGAAGGAAGAATTTTTTGTTCCCCGAGATGCTTTTTTATTGGCATTTAACAGTAAAAAATCTGAGTATTTCACAAATATTTATTTTAAGAAAACCTGTGAGGTGAGTGGATAAAAAATGGGAAAAATAAAGTAATCTTGGCAACCAATGCGAGATATTAAAACCTGATCCTTTTAAGCACTTGATGTTTGCGGTTTTTTTGCATATATGAAAAACATAGCCCCCATTGACTTTAGTTACAGCTCTGAAATACAGCACTTTCTCACATCAGGAGTCACATTGATCAGCAGGGAAATTAGGAGCTTCCAGGTAAACATATACAAAGTTCACCTGGTATGCAGGGAGTTCTGGAGCAGTGGGACAGAGTCCAAGGCAGCATTTAAACCCCAGGAGCCATTTATCCATCTCACATCTTCTCCTTGCCCTCAGCTTTAAGTCCTGTACTTCAGATTGATCCAGTCCTTACCTCCACTCTGCAAAATTCCCACCCAGTCCTAATCTTCTCGCACTGCAAAACCTAGGCCCTCGTAAACCCAGGATAAATGGACCACAAACATCAGCCCCACGTACAGCTTGTTTGTTGGACCAGCACTGTTACCCCTCTCCCTGTCTGAGCACCAGTGCTCCCACTGCCTTTCTCCCTTTCTCCTGTGTCATCTCAGCCAGGTTCAGCCTTAATTCTCCTCATGGTTACAGCCCAGGTCCCCCAGTTCTGATGGTCCCTTCCAGCTTCTGCCTTGCACTTTGCTCCATCACCAGTGTCTTCCTCCCTCCCTGACCCTGGTTTAAAACTTCCATCCATCCTCCTGCCACCTCCAGTTTCCACTATTCTGAGACTTCTGCTGTGCAGCAGCTTCCCCTTCCCTCCATAGTGCTAGCCAGGGGAAGCTGGCTGGAAACCAGGCTGTGCCCCTCTCTCAGTTCAGATCTCAACAAGAGGTGTGACCTGCCACAGAGCCAGCCTTGTAACAACCACACGGGGGGAAAAGTTATCTTAAATTTGGACTGGAGTGTGCTCAGGGAACACAAATCATCAGGGAGGTTAGCTGCTAACACTGTGAAGGTTTCTGTTGAACATTTGTGAGTGACAAACCTTCAAGGGCCTCCCTCTGCCTGAGCGAACTGTGGCTGTATTTGCTGAAGGAGTGTAAAAGAGAGAGCTCTTTCAGCAAGACCACTTCTCCCTCCTCCACCCACCCCTCCTGACTGCAAAGGCCAAATCTCCACTCCGAACGCCTTTGACCTGAGCAAGACTTTTAGGCTGTATCTGAAAAGCAGAGCCATGCGTACGTAGGTGTACCCAGTAGAGCCAGACAGCTCTGAACAGCTCAACTGTAGGAGCTGAATTCAGAAGAAATTATAACTGGCTGCAAACAGGGCTTTGTGAGGTGTGCAGACAATTGTAATAATACCTGGAGCCACCAACCTCACCTACAATAACTGATTTCATTTGGAGAAATCTACACAAAAACTGTTTTGGTACAGCACACAGTAAACAAGCTTTTGTTTTATCCTCCTCCTCCCCATGTTAATTGTGACAGATACAGCCTGACATCATTGTAATCTGGGAAACAGATAGTTAGGAAAGGAATTGCAGCCACACCAGCACCTAGCTTTCATCTGACTTCTTTCTGCTCTTTGATCTCTTGGCTGGCTAATTAAGAAGCTTGAATCAGCACCCTGCCAAAATAGGTTGTGCCTTTTCTCCATACCTGTGACCCTCAGAAAGAACAACCGGCATACTCACGTTCAGTGAAAGAGGCATTGCTTATGAGTCTTTCAGCTCTGTTCATTTAGGTGACCATATAAATGTGTGCTGTGTTCTACTACGGACACCTCCTCTTTCTGCATTTCCTATTTTAAGATGAATTGAGGGGGGGGAAATATAAGCCTTGACATCACATTTCGCAAAGGAAGCCAACATGCTCCTCCCAAAATCTAAATGAATGGCCTTTTAAGGTGACTGCTGAATTAAATTCCTGTATGATGAAATCAACAGGCTTGAGAAAGTTCTTATTTCCGAAAAAGAAAAAAAGCTGCAGGGGAAAAAAACCCAACAAAAATCATCCAGTATGTGATTGCAAGGCTGAGAGCTGAATAGGAGCTGTTTACACTGACTCAATAAAGATACTTTACTCAGCTTTGGCAGTAAGGCAGCTTCACAGGCTGAAGGGAAATGGGGATATACATATTCTGAGCCTGCTAAGCTTCTCTAATGTAAGACATGTGCATTTCGCTGAAGTCCTGAAATACCACACTTAGAAGAAAGATGACTGAAACCTCAAGCACATCTTTCTGTTTATCATACATTACATATTTCTGACATACTTTGAGCAGTACTGTATGCACCCAACATCAGTCTTTATATATAGATAGATATATATATGTCTGTAAGGTTTGCAGCTAAAACCTAATTTCTGTGAAGACCTAAAATACCCTTAAGACAGAGTAAAAATAATCTCATTAGGGGAATGGGGCACGTCTGGACATTCTCAGGCTAGAAGCTCTACTCAAGCACAGCCTGTCGCTTTACCTTTGCAGGGGGAAATCACAGGGAACCAAACCACCATGAAATGCAAAAATTAAACAGTCTCCCTGCAACCTTGAAAAAAAAGAGCCAGAGACCTCCATGAAGGCCATAAATTTTGTAGAGCTCAGGAGGTCACTAATGGTTGATTAACACTACTGCAGCACTTTTCTCTCATTTTTCACAGTGATATTGCAGAAACATAAGAATACAATGGACATGAAATCTGGCTCGAGTTTTTTACCTCTCCTTACACGTGCTGCCTCACTGTAACCCTAAAACCTGAGTCCTTCCTCCACATCTTCCATTGTTGGGATTTCTCTTGTGGCTGGATTGGTGATAGAAATAATAGCTTTAGGGCAGGAGAGGTCCTTTAAGGTGCTGGTATTTTTATAATTATTCCATCACCCAGACTTGCTTTAAGTAAGGTTAGACCAAAGAGTGATAAAACACTGAAGTCTTATCTTAACTGTTCTCAGTGTTGCTGCAGGTGAAGGTGCTACACCAGAGATAACTCAGTGACAGGGAGGGTGGCTATTTTAGACAAGCCTGCATCTGCAGGAAGGAAGGGAATGTGACACCTTGTTGCAGATTTAGGTTTAAGATAAATGAAGCAGAATGCAAAGATTTTCCTTTTTCGAGCGTAATTCCACCTCCTTTCACAGATTTACAGGCGTTAATTACTTGGGCAGTACAAGTAATGAATGGAGGAGCTGAATGATGGCTTGAAGACCTTTCAGACGTGAGTCACTTCTATCACAACAGGCAGGGGAACACTGCAGTCAAAGCTCCTTTCTGTGTCATAATCTGGAGCTAACCCTGAGCTGGATGTCTCAGCAGGGGATGTGACAGCACTACACTCCTTTAATTTCTCCTGTCTTCTTTGCTCTCTGTCTACTAAAAGAATGAATTCTGAGTTTTGGACCCTACATATATCTTATCCATAGCAACCACAACACTTCCCTCAGATTTGCTAAGAGGCAAATCTTGAATTTAGATGAAAGAAGATGGATCTTCCCCCGATACTCTAAATCTGATCTTGACTGAAATTTAGAAGTAAATATCTTTGTCAGCATCAGGGCTTCCTGATGGCCCTTCCCATATTAGAGCCTCCAGACTCTGCCTTAGCAACCCATGACCTTTTGCTGGCAATCAGTGGGAAAGCGCTGAGGAAGAATTGCGGAGTGGTGACTCACTGCACCCGAGCGTGGTTGCTCTGTCATTTGCTAATGCTGCTGATGGGAAGAGGTTTTCTATTGGGAGCGGCTTGTTTTCCTGCTCCATAGGAACAATGATCCATAAGGATTTCCTGAGGAGCGACTTCTCCTTAGAGTAAGATTTCTTGTCTCTTAGTCCCTGGAAGACTAACTGAATTAGCCAATTACCCAGTTGCTTACAGCTTCCTGTTCCCCCTTGCATTTTCAACACCTACTTTAACGCAGAGGACTCCTCACTGGACACAGGCACTGGGAAACAGAGCACTAATGAAAAGCTTCCATAGATCAGCAGAGAAGGTGCAAACGTGTAGGAGCCACCAGAGGAAGCAGGGAACCCACGTGGAATACAGCATGGGAGATTGCACTTGGAGCTGAGCAACCATCCTGACCATGCCGGAGTGTGAACTCCAGCTTGGAACAGCTGACCCTGACGAGGGTCATGGCAGAGGACTTCTTTCTTCTCTGAGCAGAAACAGCACTTGGGGCTTCTTAAGAAAGCAAAGGCACAACAGCAGTCAAGGTTTATCTGTTTGGGCCGAAGTCCCAAAGCCACTACATTCTTCCCCTTTTATTTACAGCCTTCGGTGACGGCTCCTCTGCTCTGATGGTTGCAGACTGTAATGTTTCACTGCAAGCACAGCTGGCTGCTTGGGGTGGCTGACACGCAGAGCTGCACCTGCTAGAATGGATGCTAAGAAAAGAGATGTGTTCTGAGAGATACAAAGGCATTGTCTGATCTGTGACGGATTGCACGGGCAAAAGAGTTTGTTAACACCATCCTGTGTGACCTCCTGCATTGACCATCTGCTGGCTCCTAGCTGGGTGACAGAAAGGCTTTCAAGATGCTCCCAAATCTATAGAAATTACCTTGGTCTGATGGTCAGTATTGGTAAACACGTGTGTGTTAGATGGGTGGTGTGGAAGAGATGTCACTCACTGCATAGCTCACTATTGTCCCTTTTGCTACTCCCAGGAGGCTGGGAGAAGCAGCTGTACTGCAGAGATGCCAACCATCAGCAAAATACAGCAATTGTTTTATGAGCTATTTATCTTCTAATTTATTTACCAGAGATGCGTGTAATGCTCAATGAAAGCCAGTTTGCTGAGGAGAAAAGTCTTAAAAACACCCTTCTGTTTGCTAAGGTATTTTTCTTATTAAACAGATTTTTTTTTTTTTTTTTTTGCTTTAGAAAATTTAAGAAAAAAAAGAAACAAACAAGTGAGGGTGGAGAGCTCAAGCTGAGAGAAGATGGCAGCAGGCAACAGAAAGCAGGTCAGCCAGGTCTCATCTTGTTTCTAAATACTTTGCCCCACCAAGGACGGGGTCCCCGTTACCCTGGGAGAGCATGGTCCCTGCTCCAAAGGCTCCCATGCTGGAGGGTTGATGGTCACTTTGTGTAACCGCAGCTGAAGGAGTTCAGCCTGATCTCCAGACAAAGGTGAGAAAGCTGCCAGCTCGGTATTTGCCAGCACAGGTACTGCAATCTCTCCAGTGTTTACTGCAGATATTTGTAATGGCTGGGACCCCACGGGCAGCACTGCCACCCCCTCTACCAAGAGGAATCAACTGCAGGATAGAGGCCCACTGTGGAGCAGATAACAGGGATCTAGAAAAATGACAGAGGCCGGACAGCCTTAGATAGATGGTGGTGAGAAAGCCTGAATTAATAGCAGTAACGTGGCTGTGTTTCCTGAAAAGAGAGCGAGAAATTCCCTAGTGTGGACATACTTCTTGTTGGCCAAAACACATTCTGAATTCCTCAATA
The DNA here is from genome assembly GCA_013400735.1 of Pomatostomus ruficeps. Taxonomy (NCBI): domain Eukaryota; kingdom Metazoa; phylum Chordata; class Aves; order Passeriformes; family Timaliidae; genus Pomatostomus; species Pomatostomus ruficeps. The sequence continues at coordinate 23,373 of VYZT01048645.1, forward strand.
ATCAGGCAGGAAGTGGTAAAAAATCCATCAGACAAAATGAACAATATGTTATTTTTTCCAACATTTAAAATATATTTTAGGTCATAATTATTACAGAAAAAAACATTTTATGGCCAATCAGATTTATTTTTTCTGCCGTACTAAATTTTTCAGTGATGTACAGCAAGTGGAATTTCTGTACACAAAGCTGTGTTTTAGGAGCTTTGTTTCCATCCAGATCAGTACTTTACCTAATAGGTGCATTATTCAAAAGTACTCACTGCTCTTTCAAAAATTTGCACAAATAAAAATTTTGTTTTAGTAGCTTCCCAGTCAAGTAGAGAGAGAGAAAAGCAGAATTATAATAGCCACAAGTTTTGTGCTTTGTGTAAACAGCTGGAATTCGGTAATTTCGGATTTATTTTTGTCACTTGGTGAGATTTTGTTTAGTTTACACCACGACTGATGTCAGTGTTGACTCTGTACCACGACAGGTCTACAGCCTTGTACCGGCCTTGCCTTGGCTGGCTGTTCTGAGAGCCTCCCACCAAGATTTCCTGTTGCCTCCATTTCAGAGGAGCTCTGTCTTTTCTCCGGTGAGTGGAAGTTAGTAAGATGCTGCTGCCCGAGTTCAGTCAGCAGAGTAACGCAGATTCCTCCCAGCTTCTTTGCTTGTACACGGAGCGGAAGGAGGATGCGAACTTTACAGCTTCTCCCCATTGTGCCCCAGAGGTTAGGCACCTTGCCATATACTGATGTTATAAAAAATTGAATCTTTTTATAAATAAACTGTGAATGAACAATGGTCTACGTAAATGTGTGCTTTGGTTCAAGACTGATGTATTCTATTCTTCGAGAACATTCTCTAAATAAACGGAACGTTTTCATTTTATACTTTGTTATGATTTATCACATTGTGGTTTATTTAAGCCTTTCAATGCTCTCTCTTCCATTTGCTGAACTTTAGATATGGAATTAAAGTACGTTTGACTGCACACTCTTCCTTTATATTCAAAGAAGAAGCCATGTAGCTATCACAGTGGATTAAGACATCCTACATTAAAACCCTGTCACTTTTGCAACTGCATTTATGCAAGAAGACAACAGTAGCTAATGGGTCCATCTAAGACATTGAGTTGAATGGACAATTTTTTCCTAGCTGTGGTAATGATGAATACTCTGAAAAAGGCTGCTTTGCCAGTTGTAGCCCAAGAAAATTGAATACTGTTCTCTTGCAAGAAATGCTCTGCAAGTATTCAGCCATCTTATTCCATTTCATGCCATCACAAAAAACAGTGACTTGTTTATTCACTGCAAGTTCATGTATACACACTACATCTTTTGACAGTCCACAAATACTGCTTTAGCCTGCTTTCTGTCAAAGGCACAGGCTGAAGCTAGGAACCTTTCTAAAGGATTACTTCTCCGTGTGTCCAGTATGGACAGCCCATAGCACAAATAGGTGCATGAGCCCAAAAATTCAGAGATCCCCAATTCTTTCATACCGGTTCCAACAGCCACCTTTGCTCTTGGACTCAGGCACAAGAGAGTTATGGGGTGATCCACCCGTCTACAGGGAAAGGTTTTCTTTTAGGGGACATCCCCCAAAACATTAGGACCAAACTTTCAAGTCTGTCCAAACCAACTTTTTTAAGAAGTGGGGGTTTCCAGGAAAAAATATTAATGTTGTTGAGGTGTATTCACGATAAACTCTTTCTCCTGTTAGCAAATCTATCAACTTCCATTTGGTATTTAGTTATGCCTAAAACCATTTATTTACTGTCTTGTAATGATTCATTTAACTATATAGTGCTGCCAAGTGAATTCCATTACCATGGGGACATTTGCAGACATTTTAAATAGTTGAGATAAACACAATAAACTAGAAACCACCAAGAAATAAATTGATATAAAATGGGAGATCACTGGCTCACGAACTGGAATGAATTACACTGAATTTTTGAACCAGCTAGCCGACTCAACAGTAGCTGCACAAGCTGCTTAATAATACACTACAGGTAGAACAATGCTACAATCTTTTTGCAATAAAGTAGTCAAAACACTTTTTAAAGAAAGGTAACGTAGACAAGTATTTGCTTCCTACACAACTGAACCCGCCTTCGATAACATTCAATTTTCCAGCCAGGTTTTTCAAGGAAATAAGGAACACGCAGGAACTGGCATGTAAGTGTCATGCCCAATAGGCTATTCCTATCACAGTGTCTTCGGTGAAGATGAATAATATTTGAACACAGGCAGGGGCATTACAAATATTAGTATATTCATAAAACATGAAGTCATACACCTAGGCATTTCAGGTCTATCTAGGAGTGCGTATATATATATATAAATGTGTACATATAGTGTGTGTGTAGATATATATATAGTATATTGTCGCTGTTGAACTGCTAGCCGAGTGAAGAAGCTGAGACAGTTAGGTGGCATAAATCTGAATTTATGATTTAATTATAAAACTTATGTAGACTTTTCAAAGGTCGTCTGGATTAGGTAAATCCAAAACTTCCCCCTAGGCCAATTGGCCAGGTTAGAACTGCCCATCTTTCCCAGAGACCGTTTCAATAACATCTAAACTTTATCTTTATTTATAAAACACAGGAAGAAGAAGAGAAAAATTCCCATGGGAAAGAATCTGTGTTACCACAGCATATTATAGTATATTATAGTGTATTGTGGTATATATAGTGTATTATCTAACTGATATATACTATATATAGTATATCGCATGCAATCCATGAACACAAGATTTACTATCAAAAAGTGCTATCAATGTATAACCAAACAGTACGTGCTTCCCGTATATTTGACCGCAGTTTTTAACCACGGTTTTTACAGGACTTTGGGCAGTACATTGGACTGTTAAGAGAGAAAGAAAAAAGTGTTGGCAAGGAGTTTAGAAACATCCTGTGTAGGAAGAGTCCATGCTGCCAGTTTATCCAAGAAGGACACTTAATGACCTCATGACCCAGAAGTTGTTTCAAAAAACGTATTTATGATATTATGCAAATAACCCCAACCCTTATTTTTCCACACTTCTATGTAGATTATGTGTTTTGCATTAAAACTTACACCCTGTAAGGAGTGTGTCTGAAATCTGGCTCTGTAACACACACATAATTTCTTCAAAAACTCTAACACTCGAACTTTCTGTTATTACAACACAAGAACTTTCCTTATCTGGAAGACTAAGGGTAAGTTTTGGGTTATGCTAATGGATCTACTTTGAAACAAGCTCTTGAAATATTCCTGGCTTATATAGTGGATTCATCATCAAAAAGACCATTATCTCCCATTATGAATCCCAAATGTCTATAGAACTGATTCTTTCAGAACTGTGCTCTATTTCTAGTATTGCTCAGTCATCATAGCAAAATCACTAAGTACTTTTCTCCTTATGTAAAATAGAAGTTCAGAATACAAATACAAAGAAGTAATCTGAATTAAGTTTCAGCATTTTTCTTGGTTTATGCTTCCAGGGTTTTTTTCCCACATTTTGCACCAATAATTTAACTAACTGGATTGAACCATCATGTATTTTGAGTATTTCTATAGTGTTATATTCATATTTTAGCAGTTTGTGGTTTTCCTACAAAATATACTTTTGAGGTTTTTTTCCTATTAATAGAGGGCTTTGACTGTTGAAGATTGTATAACCCTTAAATTGTAAAATTCCCACTCTCACCAATGGCAGTAGCATTCAGTCGGTCCTATGTGTAATCAGATGCCAACCCTCGCACATGGCTTAAGTTGAAAAGAGAGTTTGCTTTTTACTTACTGGTAAGTGTTCCATACGAGCTTTTGTTGCAAAAGACAAGCGAGTAGCTCTACTGGATTAACTGGCGCTTTATGCATAGGTGTGTTCAGCTGAATGACTGCCACTAGATAAACTATCAGCAAAGCCCAAAAGACAGGGGCAAATAAGTGATCCTCTGACAAAAGCAGGAGACAAAATCAAGCAGTGTACTATAAAAGCCTCTATTCATGATTCTAGCCCAGGAGTTCAACAACCGCGTTTAGGCTGGAACCTAAAGATCTAATGCAGAAGGAGTACCTGAAATTGAAAACTGCAACTGAGTGTCTGAAAAGAGACTTTCAGGAGGTTTAGGGTTGATGCTGTGGTGCCAAGACACCAATAATTTTGGTCGTTCAGAGCAGCTTCTCAGAAAAACCAGGAAGGATGGTCTGACTACCTGGGACAAATTACACACGTTGGTGTGGAAGATTAGACAGGAGTGGTGGTGCAAGTCCTCCTCAGTGTGAAATCCTTTGCTCCTAAAGGTCGTGCCAGGCAATTAACTTTGCTTAATCAATTCATCTAAGTGCCAGGTGCTGCCTCCAAGGGCAGATGTGGGAGCCAAGTCACGTGCTGGGTAATCGCAGGGGCGGAAGGGTAAGTGCAGTGGTGGACTCACGACCTGGATACTCAGAGGGAGCAGAGTCCAGGCTGGTCCAACTTGAGGCACAAAGGGAGAGACTCGTCGCTTTGGAGTGAATTTGGAGAGGATTCCAGACTGTAGGCATGCCAGTAACTATAACAGAAGCTAGAGTCACATTCTTACAGGTAAAGGAAACAGAACGAAGTGACAAAGCGATTAAAATGCCAGCGAGTGGCACAGTCTGCAACACTTGGCTTCAGCTGTGCAGCATTTGTACCCAAGGCCTCGATGTGCACACTGCTACCTCACGTCTAAGGTCGTGTACTAGACGTCCTGTTGCTTTAGTGTGTGCAAAGACAAAGCCCGATTCAATGTTCCCGGGCTCATGTAGATGTCCTTTAATCAAAAGGGGACAACTGCAAAATACAGAGCCAGACTGCTGGGGCTACAGTGGCACAGGGTACACAGTACTTGTTTCCCATCAGAACCTGTCATTGACTTTACTGTTTATAGAAACAATGTCCTGATATGAGTAAAGAGAATAAAGAGCTGACTACTGCACATGCAGAACTGATGTTTTAATTCATTCTGTAATATTTGATTTATTCTCTAATATTTTCCTTCTGGAATTAAAAAAATAAACAACCCATTTGTCTAGAATTTATGCAGGAAATTAATTTCAAGCTCATTAATTCATTTTAAGAAAAAAACCATTTTTCTTTGGAAAAGCATAATTCCTTTCCTGAAATAATAATAAAAAAATAAAATGTCACATTGCATTACATGTCTAAGTAATTTTTTTTCCCTAATCTAATATGCAAAGTATGATGGCAGTACCTTATTCTGGGCTAGGAAGCACTTGCTAATGGAAATAGGCAGCAAGCTCAGCTCCCAGAGGCCTCGCTGTCGCAGAAGTGGCAGCCCGAGCGGGCCCTTCACGCCCATCGTGCCCAGCTCAGGCACCAGGGCCCATCACTCAGCTGCAGCACTGCTCACCAACCACCACACATCTGGGGGCAGGAAAAGCCTCCTCAGGATTTACTGAGACCTGCCCAACCCCAGCGGGGTTTACTTATTAACAAATAATCAAACGGAGAACTGGAATTACAGGATGCGTGGCACACACGATCGCCTTGCTCGTCCCGGCAGTCGCTGCTACGGCCTGCAAGCGGAGGGGTGGAAGGGCAAAAGGGGCTTTTGCTCAGGGCTCTGATTCCCTGGCGTAGGAAATGTATCTTTCAAATTGTCAGCTCACCAGCTCGCATCTGTGACTCTCGTACAAGCAACGCATCAGACGGCGCGTTTTTCAAATAGCTTAACACTACTGGAAACCTCCTGTGTCTCCCGAGATGCGAGTCTGCTGCACGGATGAAGGAAACTGCCACGAAGGCTGAATCCATCTCACTTTAAGGAAGTAATCGTTGTTGGTGTGGATGTGAGGCTAAGGCTTGGGCTGCCTTCCTGCTTCTACTGATCTATATTCCCCGCTACACGACTGTAACTGCACAAAGCAACCATTTTCTACCTTGAACAATAAGTGCATGTGTGTGCCTCTCACAAGGATCACATCATTGGGTCGTAATCTATCAAAGCCTCTTTCTTTAGATAATTGAAGTAATGGATGTATACCAGGATGATACAGTAAACACACTACAAAACAAGAGATGCTGTATTTTTCCCGTAGCAATTGTTCAATAGAAGCCTGTGTTCATAACTTCTACAGAATTTTATAAGCATTTGCTGGTGAATGTGGCTCTTTCTTACTGCCACAGAGCACTTCTTAAAAAAAGCAAATGGTAAAACTCAAAAGGGGGCCAAGAGGTGAATGTTCTACCTTGCTTCATTTGCATCTCTGTAGAATAATCTTGTAGGTGACAGCCAAAGACGACAGTCATGATGCAGCAACAAAGAGAGTTAGGATAGAATAATAGAGTGGCCTGGTTTAGAAGAGGCTTTTAAAGATCATCTATTTCTAAACTCCCTGCCATGAGCAGGGACACCTTCCACTAGACTGGGTTGCTCAGAGCCCCACCCAATCTCGCTTTGAACACTGCCAGGGATGGGGCAGTCACAGCTTCCCTGGGCAGCCTGTTCCAGTGTCTCACCACCCTCACAGTAAAGAATTTTTGCCATATATCTAATCTAAACCTACTCTCCTTCAGTCTGAACCTGTTCCCCCTTGTCCTGTCACTACATGCTCCAGAGAAAAGTCCATCTTCATGTTCCTTGTAGGCTCCTTTCAGGTACTGAAGGCTGCAATCAGGCCACCGTGAAGCCTTCTCTCCTCCAGGCTGAAAAAACTCAATTCTCTCAGCCTTTCCTCACAGGAGAGGTGCTCCATCCCTCTAGTTGGTTACTGTGCTGCGTGTGAGTTCGCAAGGGTTGTTTCATGACAGCCCTCCTCTGAATACAGAAAAGCACCCCAAATACAGGTCTGACCCTGAAAACCTTTATTCAGACAAGTGATCGTACTGCCTTGGTTCGTCCCCAAAGCACAGGGTCAATACACAACACAGATGTGACACCTGATGCCTCGTATTACTGTGTGCATTTGTATTACTGCTGTTTCTTGTAGAGAACAAAGCAAAAGGGCAGCATTTACAAACAGATCATCCAATAAAAGGGGCAACAGGTGCCCAAGAGGCAACACAGTACAAGGACAAGAGACACTTCTGGTCAACATGACCAGCAGGGGTCAACGAGTGGTCAATATACTGGCAGGCACTATCACAAATCTGGGATTTAAGGATGGGTTGGAAGGAGGATGCTGTGCTCATTCTTCACCATTGAGCATCCTCAGCCTCCTATCTTGCAGGAGTTAGACTGTAACAGGAGCGGGAATTTAGGACTTCACCCAGCTGGCGTAACAAAACCGGTTGTTTGGGCAAGACATTGCTTGGTACACAAAGATCTGTTACACCTGCACAGCAGCTCCAAAGGATGCTGCACGCTTTGGACTGACTGAGCAAGCCTGGTTCAGTCTGGGGATGCACCATGTGCCCTACAAACCCACGAGGGTCTGGAGCTGCCATGCAGGAGCAGCAATTCCACCACATCCCATGCAGGAGCTAGTGCCGTGTGCAAATTCACCCAGTGAGTCACATCTGCTTGCATTAAAAGAAATACAAAACCAAAATAGTCTTCCTATGTCTCACTGGTGAGAAGAGACTGAAACTGGCTAGGCTGGTTGGGAACCAAGCTGGAGGCAACCCTAGTTAGCAGATTTTATAAATAAGGCGAGTGGTTTTTGTTTCTGTATCTGAAGACAAGAGAGACAGGGATGGGGATGGACTTATGGTAGGTAGTGTCTTACATTTAAGTTTGCAAAGCTTTTTATTAATTTCACAAAAAGCAGTCACAAAATTGTATCTTCCATCTTTGAATCAAATCAATAAAAATCTATAGAATCCTGAAATTTACTTGTTGAGATCAGTTTTTTAAAATTCAGTGACATATTTAGTGAAGCCTTTGCTTTTGAAGAAGAACAGCAGATCACTACAGGAATGGGAAAAGTTTGGATTTATTCTATTGCACACAGAATACAGTATTTTTCAAACCTCAGGGATCCATTTGCATTTGCTTTATTTCTCAAAATGAATACAATTTTGCAGAATCTTCCGAAGCCTGTGTATTGCTGTGTGAAAAGAGACACCCCCCCACACTGCTATTCACAACCCAGAAAAATGGGACATTAACCTCACATAAAACCCATTGGCTTGCATCTTGCTTCCTCATTAAGCCTGTGCTGGTTTTGCAGTAGATTTCAAAGGTGCAAGCTCACTTTTTTTTTTCAACAATCAATCCACAAACTAATGTTTTACTTAAAAGGGAATTCCCCAAAATCATGATTTCCTACATGAAGATATCCCCATCAGTTACATGGTATTTTCTCAACGTTACATATCTGAAAACCAAGACAAATGTTTTTTAAGCAATCTGTAGCCCATACTACAAGAGAGAAAACAAGTATTATCCGTATTGTTTGTTTTCCCACAATGTATTTTTATGGGAGAGCTGCGGGGGCCATATTTTGCATTCAGTGAACAACTTCTGTGGTGTAAAATGTCTCTTTTTGGTATTCAAATAACCACAAAAGCAATGTAGCTGTACCTCATTGCCATGGACATTACCACCTAAACCAACCAGAATGAAAAAAATAGGTTATTTCTTAACTCATCCATTGTGAAAGACACAGATTTACGACGTAACATTTGGCAGTCCTGTGACCAACGATAATAAAAATCTCTTTCCCTTGGGCACCCAAGAACCACAGAATATTGTAACATTTCCAGTTCTTAAACAGTGCTGAACCACATTGTGCAGGGCTGCATACCTTTCTGAAAAGATTATGCATTTTCCTTGTTGTCATAAAAAGTATTTGTTTATCAAATGCACCAAAAAGAGGGGGGGGAAAAAAAGGAAGTTGTACGTTAGACAGGAAAGAATTGGATGGAACTCTGTGAGAAACAAAGTCAAACTTAGTGTCTTCATTGTTGCTCCTGCCTGCCTGGCTATGACTACCTACTGAAATATTGCATTATGGAAAAATTTCCTTTCCTTTCACTGCTGAAATGAAATTCCTATTTTCATCCTCCTAATACCAGGGCATGCTGTTAAGATGTACTTTTAATAATGACAGCAACAAATTATATAATGAACAGTAAATTCATGTATTTTGACCTTTTTGCCAACCACCTTTTCCTATTAGAGAAGTGCACTGTGCCTCATGTGAAAGAAAAGGCCAGGAAAAGACCATTCTTGAAAATCCCTAACACAAAAGGAAGCATGGTAAGTTTCAAATGGCACATCATAAATACAGCTCTCCAGTATTCCAGTTTGGGCATAAAATATCCCAGAGTTTAAAAGGCTTTTGGAGCCTTTGGACAGAGACCTGTCCAAAGCGACAAGAGAGTGTCACGGACTCCAAGAGAGGCATTTTCCTGCCTCTCTTGGAGTCCATGTTTTCCCCTGTCACTTCTGTGCTGGAGTGGACGTTTATCCCGGCTGGCAGCAGCATTTCCGAGGAGACAATTCCGAACTGGCTTCAGTTCTCCAGGACGTGCTACACCAGCCTAGGCGCTAGGGCTTGGCACTGGCATTCCCAGGGCACGCAAGCACCCCTAGGATTTCACCCAGTGCCTGTCCAGCAACTGCGTTCAAATGCTTTGGGTTTGGATTTTTTTTTAAAATGACCCCTCATTGATTACGGGGGACTTGGGCACCCAGCCGGGACTTTGTGGAGGGGGCAGAGAGCCGAGCGCCGCAGTGCCGCAGCCCGGGGCTCCCCGGGGGTAAGGGCGGTGGGAGCGCCTGGCTCGCTGTGCCCATCGCGGTGCTCCTGTCCCGCCGGTCGGTCCCTGCGCCGCCTGTGAGGGCAGGAGGGCGGTGTGGGGACCGCGGGCGGTGTGAGGGCGGATGGGCGGTGTGGGGACGCGGGCGGTGCGGGGACCGCGGGCGGTGCAGTGGCCGCTCCGAGCACGGCCCCGCCTCGCCCCGCGCGTCAGACCCGCCCGCCATCTTTGTCCCGGGCAGCGCCCGCCCTCGCCCGCCCGCAGCGTGCGCCCGGTTCCAAGATGGCCGCCGAGCGGCGCCTCTGCGCTCCGGCGCGGCGCGGGAGGAAATAGCAGCGAGAGCGACCCCGCGCTGGGAGGGGCGGGCAGCGACGTGGGGACCGCGCCGGGCGAGGGGCTGAGCCGGAAGCCGCTGCGTG
>VYZT01048645.1:33961-71279 GCA_013400735.1 Pomatostomus ruficeps
TATAATGCCTGCGCGGGGCTTGGGGAGCCGGGCGGCGAGAATGCCGGAGATATTTCTTCTCCCTCGCTTTTTTCCCCCCTTCCCCCTCCATCCCGGCCCCTCCTCCCCTTTTTCTCCTTTTGCGCCCAAATTTGGGAGGGAGGAATTTGCTGCTGCAGGAATTAAAGCAGCCTTTCAAATCTGCGGGAGAGGAGCGGGTGGGACTGGGATCGCGGGAGGAGGGGGAAGGAAGGAAGGGGGCGCCCGTGCGCGGGTGGGAGCGTGTGTGGCAGCGGGAGCCCGCCAGCCGCCTGCCCGCCTCTCCTGCTGCCCTCTCCTGCCTTTTTTTTGCCCTTTTTTTTTTTTTTGGCTTTTTTTTCGTCATCTCTAGGGCATTTTTGGAGGGCTATGTGTCGCTTGGGTCTGGCTTTTATTGGCCCCTGCACGGGCGCCCGCCCGCGCTGCCCCGCCGGCCCATCCCCTGCAGCCCGAGGGGGCCTCGGCCGGTCGTTTCTTAAAAAAAGAAAGTAGAAATTACAATTTACGAACGGCTACCCCCGGGAATCTGTACGAAACGCCTTTTTGAGCAGTTTCTGTTTGATCCGCTCGCTTAGCGAACCAGTCTTGCAGAATAAATTGGAGGGTGCTTCGTGTTTCGGGAGGGTGGCTGGGAAAAGGGGCGATTATGCACGAAGATGTTTTTTTAATGGGCGACTTAAGGAAAAGCAGCTAAACTCATTTTAGCGTGAAGTTGTTGGCTTCACGCTGAACCAGTTATGTGCAGATGTAATTCCGAGAAAGACAGCGTTCAGGAATCTTCTGCGTGCAGTTTGTGTGCCGCCTCCTGCGGATGAAATATCGCTGAACAGAAGACTGTCAGAACTACCCATTCACTGAGTGTTTTTTCCTGGCCATTGTCATCTCCCTCTGACTGACAGTGGCTTCAGGTTATGTTCTGTGAAAGAAGTGCTTCCATATGCAAAACCACCTATAGTCTGTATTAATATCACGATCCAAAAAATGTCACTTTATGTAAAATATGGAGGTTTAGTTCCCATGAAAGTTAGATGGGCCGCTGCTATATATCTGGGCTTAAAAAGTAAACCATACCTTCTTATGGAAGTGAGGTTTTTTGTAGTAATAGCTTTTCAGTGCTAAATGGTAATCTAATTTGCTATCTCAGTGAGAATTCTAGTAATAAACTAATATTATTTCTTCTTTATGGTTCTCCATGTATTTTAAAGTTTTTGCCACTGAAATCTTAGGAAATAAGGAAAGATGTGTTTTTGTGTAGCGTTTAACATCTTTCACTGCTACCTGCTTAGTTTGTGGAATTACTAGCATCTTTGGCTGTTGATTTGTGAACATAAGAGCAGTAATTCAATCTGACTTTGGATGACTGCATTTTTTTTAAGCTGACTCGTGAATAAAAAAAATCAATAAATAGAAATTTTTAACCTTAGGAGAGTGGGTTTCAAGAAGCCATTACTTTAAAGGGCAATTACTGCATTGTCCATGTTGAAACCTGAATTGGAATCCAAGAGTGTCACCTATTCTTCGTTTGCTACTATGGAGGAAAGGGTTGTTACTTAAGTAATTTTGCAATTGAAGCAGATGTAACAAGAGCTGTGCATTTCAGCCATGCACTGATAATAACTCACAGCATTTCCTTCTGTTTACCCATAAGGGCGAGTAACTGGTCTCGGGTAAAAGTGCTTCTGATACATACTCAGTGCATGTGTGTTTCTGTGTATATGGGTGAAAATGATTGTTTATCTTATGCAGAAATAAAAGGCCAGATTTGTCTGCTTTGTAAGCTAAAATACAGGAGTTTTTGCTTTTTTTTCTTGCATAGAAATCTCTAAACGTGCCCAGCAGAATTCTTTTTTTCTTTAACTGGCTCTCAACTCAGTGGTACTTAGTCTCTTCCATGGGGCAGGCTCATACTTCGTGTGCTTTATTTTCTTCAGTTCTGGTAGGTCATTGCTGCTGTGGTGTGCTACTACCTTAAAATACCAGTTAAAACAACAAATAGCTACAAAATACAATGGCTGCAGATTCAAAACCTCATTTTAAACACAAAATCAGTGAAGGAAGATGTGCCTCAGAGAAGGTGTAAGAGAGAGAACTGTAGTATGTAGAACTGTAGTATGACACATTTTTAGCTTCAGTTTATTACCAGACTATTCACTTAACCTGTCTAGACCAGAGATGTGTATGTATGAGCAACGTTCTGTTTTCTGTAAGTTGGTGCTCCAGCTCCTGAAATGAGCTAGTTAATTGCAAATGTGTGCTCTGTAATTAGAATGGCATTTAAGTCACCATTTAAGTCGTTTAGTTAAGCCTCGTTTAAATTAGTAATTCAAATTTAGGGTAGTGTTAAACTGTAGGCGGTCTCAAACTATTCCCTAGGAGGGTTTGAACTGCTTGAGCTGATGTTTGTGGAATGGCTGTCATGCAGAGGTGGGGATGGTGGCATCAGTGAGGTGAAGGCGTTTCTCAACTGCAAGGGCCAGAACTCAGTTCAGAAACCAGGGACTTCCTGTTCACCTTGCCAGAGTGAGTTTCATGGCTGTCAGGGATGAGTCAAATTCTTTTCCAGTCCTGGTTTAATGGTTGCATACTGATAGCTCTAATGTCATCAGGTAGCTCTCTTCTATTTTGTGGGGTTTTTTAATGGGAAAGAATCAAGTCAGTGTTTGCTTCCATAACTTTAGTTTCTTGCAGCAGTGCTGTAAAACCAGGTATTGGCTTCATTGCATGTGCATGGCTGGAAACACCTGTAAGCCATGACATCCTTACTTTACATTAAAAATCAAAAAGTAGCCAGTAGGTTCATAAGCGCTTCAGAGGCCAATATGTATCCACTTTCCTTGTGACAGAGTTTGAGTTAGAGCAGTGTGAAACACACGCCTGACTAAACCTTCTTCTGATGTACATCCTGGACTTCCTTCCCCCAAAAGCCACTTAATCTCCTGCTTTTTGTGCATCGGTGCTATTCCATGCTTCAAATGTGCTTTGCAGGAACCTGCTGGTCGCACGGGCTGGCAGGGCTGCTGCTCAGTCACTGCCCAGCAGCCCTTCTTAAAGCCACTCGTGGGGAACAGAACAGTTCTGTATCTCATTTTCAAATGGCTCTTTGTGTGGCTGTTTTCACGCCATGTTTCTGTCCTTTAACGCAGTTATAGTTCAGGACGCATTTGAAAATAATTTTGGAAGCAATATTGCTGAACGATATCACTCTGGGTGTTACATTCAGAAGCACTTAAGAAACAAAAACAGAACTGAATTATTTCTTAGTGGCATAGAAGATTGAGAAGTTTTTTTTGGTCAACATTGAAAATAACACCTCCAGATACAGCTTTTCTTAATTGCCCTTCTTTTTATTTTTTTGCTTATTACTATTATTACTCTTATTACTTACAACTATTAATAGTTGTGTGCTTGTTTTTTTATTTTTTAATCTGAATACTTGAGGTGTTGACTTACAACCAGGGGGAGGATTGATTAAAACATTAGGTAGATTTCTTCCTCCCATGACCCATTGTAGCTTTAGGGGTTCATTATTAAGATACAGCACATAGTTCTGGTGTGACACTTTTAAAATAGAGCTTTTTAAATGGAAAGATTGCATCATACTCACAAAAGACGTGAGACCTGAAGGAAAAAAAAATTTACTTTAGGCTGCTCTTTTGTTTGACCACAAAAAAGATCAAAGGATGGCAGTGGTCTTTAGAAGTGTGCCCTTAAAGCAGAGAATAGCCCATATGAGGCTTTTTTCCAGTGCTGTGGAGTAAAGCATGGCAGGAGAATGACCAGAAAAATAGAAAAACAAACTGGGTATATGAGGTGTGCTCTTTAATGTTGTTGGTGAGTGTTGAGCTATGAAATAGTAGTTTATCAAATTCCAATCAAAGCAGTCTTATTACATGTAGAAATCAGTCTATCATACAGTGGTGTTATTACAAAGAGACCTTTCAGAAAGGCAGCTGAAGTCCTTGATGGCAGAATTTCTGGAGTGACATTTGTCGGAGAAAACATTGCAGGTCATTGGAGCTGATGCTGAGAAAAATGCAAGATGGCATGAGCGTTGGTACTGCTGCCAGTGGTTGTCACTGAATTATGGACAGGTAGATTCTTAGAAGAATAATGCATTAAATATTACCTCTTTTTATGTCTTGTACATTTAAAAGACCATTCATGTAGTGATTCATGTTGAACTTTAAATGAAATGAAACTTGACCTAGTGAGGTGGTCAAAATTGCCAAAAATGCTTAAGTTAACATTAGCATAAAGCTTAAATCAAACCTTTTCCAGTGGTGGCCAGTTGCAATGCTGTTATTTCATTTATGTGTAGTTCTGTCACAGTGTGCAGGGAATTCTAGTGTGCCCAGCAGTGTCCTCTGCTTTCCTTTTTGTTCTTTCATAAGAACCTTATCATGTGATTTTGTAGCTTGCACTGATGTATAACTGGACTGCAGTTGAAAAATCCTGTCGCGATTGTATGTTTTTTTTCTACACACAGTGTAGAAAAATGTCCAGTGTTCATATAGTGGTGTGATTAGATGGGCCTGCTGATGTAATGGAAAGTTAACCTTATGGCAGAGTAGTTTTCAGCCGGGCTGTGAGCTAATCTCACTTGTTCGATGTGCAGTTATCAGAGCTGATAGGAGGGCAGCCTGAGCTCGCCCCTGGTGGTGCAGTTCCTGCTGGAGCTGTTTGCCAGCTGCTTGAGAGGAGGCACTTCTGCTGCTCTGCCCACCCTCCTGCCTCCTGAGCCCAACAGAGTCAGTTCATGGAGCTCAGCTCACAGGCTCTGCCTGTTTTTATTTCCTCAAGACAATTTTTCTATTAGTTGAGCTCCCTGAACCTTTCACACGATGTGATCACAGAAGCGTTGGCACAGAAAAAGAAATGCAAGTGGACTCGAGGGGAGAGATGGAACTTCAGCTGAGCATGTGGGCAGCAGAGAGATACACTCGGCCCTGGTTCAGTGTGTGCTTTAGACTGGTGTAACGTGGCACTGCTGCAAAGAGAAGAGCTTGGTTTTCTGTTCCCACCCAAACACTGGATCTTAACCTAGGCCGGCAGTTGCTGTGTTGGTGTGCCCAAGGCAGCAGAGATACGTGGTAGTTGATCTAGTTGTACAACTTGGTTATTTCCACTCTACCAGTGGTTGAGATAGGGAAGGAGGAAGATTGTATCCTGTTGGAGGAATTAGCGCTAGTGGTTGAGAATGTAGTGCTGTCCCCTTGGTGAGAGCTGGTGACTTATCTGAGGATAAACACAAGTGGGCAAAGTTTAATGGCTTTTGTTTCAGCTCCTCTTGCTTAGTCCTTGATCGCTGAATGGGTGAGGTGACTGGCTTTTTATTACCGGCGGTTGAATCATTGCCTACGACGTTTATGGCAGTATTATATTGGCATTAGGACTTTTCTAGAGTGATTTGCCAAACTAAGGCCCTCATTAATGGTGGCTGCAGAACTCTCACAGTGCAGAGGGTCTTGTAGTCATGACCAGATCCTGTGATGGTATCTGAAGCTGAGATACCAGTTTTAGCGGACTTCCTGTTATAAAAGAAAAAAAAAGGCAGTTGTGAGGCATTAAAAGCTGTTGCTGGAGAAATGTAATTCTCTGGAAGCTTTCTGACAGCAGAGGCTTTTCTGAATGTGTGATCTTAGCAATATGCACTGTAGTAAAATTCCAGATGCTGGCTCAAGTGTAATTTAATGTTTTCACGTTTGGGACAATGAAAATATCCAAAGTAGAATGGTGCCCAAAAAACCATCCTCTTATTTCTTCCCATCCCTTGCTTCTGGGAACAAACCCATCCTAAGTAGTTAGTAAAGGTGTACTAACAAACCAAGAGATTCAAGATTATCTTATTTTGTTCTTGGGAGGCTTTGCCAGATGGTGTGAAATCAAGGTCTGAGTAATCCCTTGACGGGTGGGTAAAGGGAAGCCATCCTGTTGCCTTCTGTGCTCTTTATTTTTGTAGCACTTAGTTGAGGGAGAACTTAGAGGAGAATAGACTGCAAACTGCTGCAGTATGGTACTGAAGTTCGCAGTCACCTCCTCCTGTTCAGCTGTGCCAAATACTGACCTTCAGTGCTCTTATTTGCAATTCTGTGGGCATCTGCAAACCAGTGAGTTTTCAGAGCAGTGGAAAGAACCTGCAGTTTCTATGTAAGAGGCCGAAGCAATGAGGAGCAAGACCTTAAAGAGACTGGGGCAAAAACTGTAGTATGTGGTTGTTTGTTGTACAAGTTGAAGGTTGTGAATAAAGGGAATCTCCTTGTCAATCAGTTAAAGAAAAAATGTCTAAATGTTCCGAGTTCTAAACAATGCTGAAGACTAGATGCTTGAAAGGAACAGAAGGAGGGGTAATGAACCCCCATTCTATGAAAATTTGGCAAGAAAAGCTGGGAATTTTAGCAGGGAGTTTTTCCTTACCAGGAGTTTCAAATTTAACAAGTTAATTTTTGAGCTGGGTGGTGGTGTTCCTTTTTATGTCTTTAATAACAGGGACTCTGTAGAAGGTCTTTTGAGGTTTGTTGTGTTCAGAATTCTTGAACAGTTGAAATTTTCAGCTGGTGAGTTCAAAATCATAGTAATACTCAGTATTTCATGGAGACCAAGTTAAGTTATTTGCATGTCGGTGTGTTAGTAATGAAGGGTCACAGACATCTTGTTTGTCCAAACACATGCAAGAGTTGATTTGGAGAAGACTTTGAAAGTGATTAAGACGCAACTTCTGCAGAGAAGTGTTCAGTGGATGGATGGCCTCTGGCCTGGTTGCTGAATGACTTTCACTGGCTTCCCCCGGCTTTGTGTCTCCGGCTCCTCACTTGTGATCTGCCTGCAGGCATCCACTGTCCCCCTAGCTAAACGTGGCTCTTCTTTGGTATGTTCCATTCTTTGTTGCTGCTCACAGCAACAATGATCCTGGATTTCCTCTTGCTTTGAATTGTGTTTCTGATTGTAAATCTTGGCCACCGAGTACTCTGGTGTGGCAGCAAGGTGTGGAGAGCATTTAACTCCCACTCGAAAATTTGGCAGGCTAATCGTGCAGGATAGCTGCTCGCCTGGTGTACATGTCGGACCATGTAATGCATGCTCTCCACAGCCAGCTTCCTCACTAAAGCCAAAAACAAAAGGACTTGGGAAATTGAGAAACCAGCAGCTTTGGTGCTGTTAATCACTGGGATGGTTTGCAATCCAGTGTGGCTTCACTCCTCAGAGTCTTTAGTTTAAGTATTGAAAGCAGTTTGACTGCTGGTGATCTGGTTGCTCTCTGATGTGCCTTCCTCTTTGAAAAACCTGTGCAGTAAACACCAAGTTAAAAATTAAATCTTTAAATGCCAAGCTGTTCTACAGATGAATGGTAGTTACACCAATTCTGTATTGTAATATTCTTAATATTAAACCTGGATGATAAATTTTATTGTAGATGTGGACTATTCTTTGTATCAGTTGCCATTGCAACCCACAGGGAAACAATCTTAACTTTTACTATCTTCCTTACATGGTAATTATAATGGGAGCTATCTTGCTGTGGTATCTCTCTAGCTTAAAAATAAAGATAATTAAAAACAATGCAGCCAGCCAGCTGTGTTTCATAACATCTACATTTAACACATGGAAAGGTTTTTAATACTTGACTTGGCATAATTCTTCGAAATGACACTTGTTTCTTTTCTTAATCATCTTGGTCTCATTAAAATTCTTTATATTCTAAATAGAGAACTCAGTGTGGAAATAGTTAAAGGGTAAAATTCTCTAGGTATTAGTAACGTAGTAATACCCCTAGGGACTTCTCTCAAAGTTTGATGAACCTTGTAGAAGAAGTATTGAAACACAAAAACGTGATTTCAGCATATCATGAAAATTCATTTTATATTTAAAAAGCCTAAATTCTGTGTTTCGGTGTCATTAAAATATGCTCTCATAGGGGGAAAGTGGGTGCTGTGGGAAAATACCTACCCTGCTTCAAGTGATAATAAAAACTGTAACTTAACTTTACCACTGTGCTTCTTTTCATAAAATATGTTTTTTAAATGATTCATTGGTGACACCTTGCTGATTGATGTAGTCTCAAGATGTATTTGAATTTTGTCCAAAGAAATTATTTGAGAGGGAAGAGTTGGTGTTTTCAGAAGTATTTGTGGTTCACTGTTCTGTGGTGCTAGTTTGCTACTGCACAAAAGTGCAGTAAACTTTAAAAGACAAGTGATAGGGACATGTGTTTTGAAATTTTAGCTCAAAATGTCTGTCTCAGTGAAAGCTACAGGACTTTTAAAAGCTTCTCTGTGGCAGAGGGTGAGGAGTTCAGCATAGAAACTAGTATAGGAAAATATGAATATACAGAAAACCAGGTGACTTCCATATTGGAATGAGTTGCACCCACCCTACAGAAATGTATGGTAAAAGCCCTTCATCACCCTAGTTACTTCTCAAATGAGAATTGTTCATGTTAACAGAAGAATCAGGGTGATATCCCGTGGTTTCTCTCTTTAAGGGGAACACGCTTCATTTAGACTATGGTGAATGTACTTGGGTATTTTTGCATGAAGGATTCACCCCTCGTTAGCGTTTCTGCACCTACATGTTCGAGAAGTTTTACTCGATCTGATAGTAGCCCTTTGGGCTAGGACTGTAATAATTCTATTTCTTGTCCTGCCATCCTTACGGCTGCTTGGTGAGAGGGGAGAATGGGATGTGCTGCTGGGGAGTTCACTTCTGTGGGGATCCAAGGCATCGAACAGAGGGAAGGGCCAAGTGCACACCTGCAAATGCCTTTTTCAGAGTCCCTTGGTTGAAATACTGCCAGCTGGATTGCAGCAACCTACTCTTCCTGAGAAATTCACGTCTGTGCTTGGCCACATATGAGATACCCGTGCTGTTGCTGCTACTTCATGCAGAGATTTGGGGTGGGAATCAGCTGGTTTGGGTTTGTTTTTGGGTTGAGGGTTTTTTTTTCCGTTTTGTTTTTTTGATCACCACCTGCTGAATCTTTGAGTTAACTGATCAATCTGTATGCAAATTTTGAAGGAAAATGCAATATTTAGATTAACCTGAAGGAACTGAAAAATGCTCAGCAGTGCTTTAGGGTAAAAAGATGGCAGAGGAACTAAATGGTACATTGCAGCAAGACGTGTTAGTGTGTTTCTTACTGTGCTTTGTTGCTTTTTTCCTACTGTGTTTCCAGTCCTAAGTGAGACTCTCGAAATTGTCTCCACTAACCTACTTGGGGGAGAATTTCCATTTCCTTAAAAATGGCTCTTTTCAACCCATAGTTTATTTGATGTCATAGGAGATGAAAATAGTGTGAGGCAAAACTGTCTGAATGATGCCACCATTTTGGTATTGGTTGGTGGGGGGTTTTTTGTTTGGTTTTTTTTTAATATTATTTTTAAATCTTTTATTTGCGCATCTTTTGGGAAATGTCCACAACCTAAATAGACAAGAGACATGTTAAATATGAAGTGTAGTAACAGATAGTTTGTTTTCATTCTTGTTTGAGTTGTTTGTTTGTTTGTGTTTAGTGGGTTTTTTCCTTGCAGGCTTTGTATCCAGGGATCTTCCATGGTTGGTTGGGTTCTTTATGGTTTTTGTGGGTTTTTTGTATTTTTTTTTCTTTTGTATCTTTAATCGTCAACCCTTGGTTCAGTGTTTGTATTGGAGTAAACATTCAAGGACAGCAGCACTGAGGAGGAGGAGCTAGGGAGGATAACAGTGGCAATGTTAATGTCATTGTGCGGGTGATGCGTGATCTGATGCTGTTCTTGACACCAGGTCCCCGGCTGCCATTTCATTTCGACCCCTATTTTATAGAGTGGAAGATAATCGGTCACTTCACTGTCAGATGTGATTTCGAGTTGGTCCTTCCAGTTGGGTGCGAGTTGCTGTGTGATGGTGGTTTGCATGCTGCGCTCTGCAGGCAGGCGAAGGGTTTTTTAAAGCCTGAATAAAGGGGAAAACACGCAAAAACTCAAGAAGCTTTAAAATTGTATTCTTGTACTTAAATATTTTATTTCAAATCCAAAAAAGGTTTACTTTATTTTCAAGGAATTAATTGCTTAGCTAATTCAAGTGGAGGTTGAACTATTACAAAAAATTGTCAACGTGTGTGGCTGGCCTGAATATTTTATAGGGTCATCATGGGTAGAACTTTGAATATTGTATGTTCTAGTTATACAGGCCTGCTTTTATAGTTTGGCAACCTTCCTCCCTCTTTGTCCCTTCACTCCCCCCATTTATCTATAATTAATTTTGTTTTTCTAAATACTTAACTGGCTTCATTTTCCTGTAGTTGTCTGCTTTCTTCCACTTTGGCTGCTCTGAGAAGTGCATCACTGGCAGTGTTGGCTTTAGTTACTGTGCACTTTTATTGTGCACTGGCTCTGAAGTCTCTCAGATTTCTTTTTAGTAGACAGCTTAAGGTTTAGTGCCTGCTACATCCTGTTTGTTTTTCTTTGGGGTTTTCTGCTTTCCTCCTGGACACACTCCCTGTAGCTCAACAGGCAGATTGTGCTGTCTGCGCTTTCTGGTCTTTACAGTGCAGAACCCTTCTTGCAGAATCCTTTTGCTCTTAGACAGCACATGCGTTTCAGCACTATTTTTAATAAACCAGGTGATCATGTCTGGTACGGGAAAAAAGAGAGAAGCCTAAAGCTCATTCTTCACCTATACCCACTATGCTAGTGAGATTTTGAGGAAGAGTTGAATTAGTGCGTTCAGTGGATTAGTGCTTGCAATTATTAATTACTGACTTATTCAGCTTGCTGCTAGAGGCTGAAAGAGATCCTCATTTCTCATTGTGGCTATACATGGAAAGGATTCTGTTTTTTTCAATCCTTTATGAAAATATTTTTTATTTTTTCTAATGTAGGCCATACCCTCAGTTCACACTTGAAAATCAAGTTGTTGTCTTGCCAAGAAAGGCTGCAGCTGGTGTCTGTTTGGGGGAATAGAAGTGCTCATTTCCTTCCCATTAGAGCTAGACTTCTGCCATGCAGTTGATGGCAGATGTTACTGACCCAGCAGATATTTTTACTTTACTTTGAATAGTGAAGGGACAAATATGTTCATAGATGTTCAGCTTAAGTTTAACTTTGCCAATAGATCTGATGAGTTTCCCTTTTATATTGTTATTTCCCTACTTTGTTCTTTTGTTGTTTGGGGGTTTCATCTGTTGGGTGTTTTTTTTTAAAACATGGATTGTGTCTATCTTAAGGATTTTTGCAGAGAAAAAAGTCAAAGCTAAGGTACTACATATCATCTTAACAAGTGCTCATGGATTGTGGCAGCATTATTACACTAACTACTGCTACCTGAAGCCTCTATTTTAAGAATGCAGTAACAAAAACTAAGTTGCAAGACGTGCAGTTGCTATCTTCCTCTGACATGTGGGAGGACAAGATGGGGAAATATCTTACTTGTTTTCTTTATTGCCTCGTTATTGACGAGTGGAAAAAAATGCAGAGTTTGATAAACTGTAGAAAATTTAAAAGGGTTTTGAGGATGTTGGTAAGGCCTTCTTGCAAGTTTTGGAGGCTCTTCTGTATTGAAGTGGAAACTTCAAACAACTAGCAGTGTTAGAAAGAAGAAAATGAAAAGTTGCCCTGTCGGGGATAGTGGAGGAAGTAGAAGTAAACAGTGTTTGTAGACCAATCTTTCTGCATAGAACTAAAAAATGAAACTGGTCATACTTACAGCATGGTGGTAGGACATTGCATAGAAATACTGTGGCTAAAGAGTTTGCAGAAATTTAGCTTAAAGTTCTAAAAGGTTTTAATTATTGAAATCGTTGTTAGAGCAGGTGCAAATTCTTGTGTTTTAGCAGCACTGACATATTTTCAAAGTAAATGGTGTATAAAGATGATTTGCCCTACATCTAGATACCTTACCAAAATAAATTGACACCATAGCAAATGTAAATTGTAGAAAAAAATACTGTGTTCAGAAGGTGCTCCAGGTTCCAGCTGTGTGAAATGAGTTAAAAATTACCAGCTTTTCATTGTTGATGACAACAAACATTGCTGTCATATGCCAAATGCAGAGGGTATCTGCCCTTTCTAATATCACTTTGTGTTGTGGTCAGATTTCAACAATGTTTGGGTTTTCTGTGATGCTTCTGAGTACTTTTAAAAACAGTATTTCCTAGGAGGTCATTAGAGGAAAAAAAGGGTATTTCCCTTAGAATAACTTTGATTGAGAAGCGCTAAAGTCAACTTGGATTGGAAAGGACAGTGACTCCCCGATGTCACACTGCTTTTCTGTTTGGTCTCCTCTTTTCTCTCCAGCTGTCTTCATTAATATTTGCTGCTAGTTTGGCTGTGTCATAAATCCTTGAAGAGTTTTCCTAACATCATGTTACAGGCTGCTGGTTGCTACCAGTGCACAGCAGCTGCACTTACCCATGTCGAGTGTGAGCTGAACTCTCAGGTTGGACATCACAGAGGTAATAAATGGCTTTAGCTCACCTTGGACTTTGATCTCCTCTTGATCAGAGAGCAAAGGAATGCTCTTTAGTCCGGCACTGGACCTTAGGCCAGGGACGGTCATCTTTTGGCCCAGCTGGCAATACCTGAAGAATGACTTTAAATTTATCATTCCTGGACACAGTCATCCCAGAATAAAGCAGAAATGTAAATTACAGTGTCTGGACAATAACAAAGATTATAGACTTATTAATAAAAGAAGAAAAGAGTATTTTTTTTTTTAATCAGTGCTCTCGCTTAGAACTGCTTGGGAAGCTACTGATGCCTTGTTTCTCTTTTCACTCATTTGCATAGTTAGAGCAGTTTGCTGCTGGCTATTAATTCATTGGTTCAGATGATGGATCCAAAAACACCAGCTCTGCAGCTGCTTTATGTGCGCTGTGACATTTTGCTTGAGGGAGACGTACATTAAAGCAATATTGGGTACACAGAGTGGATGTACTGAAAGTCAGCTAAGGCCAAGTTCATCATCGTGTGGCTTGCCTTCACTTGTGCTAAGTTAGGTCAGAGATGGCTGACAACTACAAGAACATACAAATATTAGAAGACGTGATATAAAATGATAGCTGGGATGCAGCATGAGTGAATGTAAAGTGATACACGTGGACTGCTGTGCTGTACGCTCAGTGATAAGCTGTGAACATTTTATAAAGCTCAGGAGTGAGGACTTGCCTACAGTTCAGAGTGTCATCAGCTCAGGACTTGAAAGGAGTCAAATAAATTACATGTTGGGAATCTGTAAGAAAGGATCAAAGAGTGAGAGATAGCACATGATCAGACACTGGATCTGTGTTTTGTGCCTTGGATGCTGTGTGCAGCTCTCTCCCTGGCCTCTCCAGAAGAGCAGAGCTGGAGTAGAGTTACATAAGAGCAGATCAGAGATGTGAAATGGCTTCTTTTGGATGCAGTGTGCTGGATGATCAGGGCTGCTTTCCAATGAAGATGCTGCTGTGCAGCAGTTAAGATAACGGGGTAATTTTGAAATTATAAAGTCCTCCTTTTAACAATGTACAGAGGGAATCCTTGCTACAGGGACGTCTGTGGATGCCGTTTTGTGATGGTAAGAAGAATATGCATGGAAGAGAAGTTGGTCAACTGCTATTTAAATGAAGAAATATCCCCATCTTAAATGCTTGCAAGAGAGATCTTTGGTGACTGTGGAGGTGGTTAGAGAAACACTGCTCTGTTTATTCTGCTCTATGTGCTACCTTCGATGTGTATTTCTGGCCACTGTTGAAGGCAGGAACTGTGGTGTGACCCATGTGGCTGTTCTTGCTGGATGATAGGTTTTGAAATATGTTGCTTTTGTCCAGGAAAGGAGGCCCTTCTGTGCACCTGGTGAACTAGAGCTTGACGATGTTACCTTGTTTTACAGTTGAAAGTAGTGATGTGCAACATGATACCTGCTAGTAATACCATACTTAAGGTGGTTGATTTCAAAGTCTTTGGGTATTGGGGTTGCTGTGGGATTTGCAGTATTGTATTCCAGCCTGGACAGCTTGCTCCAGTTCTGCTGGATGTGCATCTGTCTTCCTCCCAAAGCAAAAGGAGCTTCCTCTCAGAGCATCTTGTGCCACCTTTCTGCGGGGCACAGAGAAGGACTGGCACTGATCAGCAGCGCTTTGCTTTTTTTGTCCTCTCAGAAGAGTACAGGAGCAGTGCTGTAAGGATGTGCTGAGCTGTTACGGCTCTGAATGCTGATGGAACATGAAGGGGGCTGTAAAAACAGAAGGCTTCTATTGCATTAGGTAGAAAAGCGTAAGGGGACTTCAGTGCCACTTCGAACCGCAGTGTCCATCACATTGTAAATTTTCTAAAATTGGATTCAGACTCTGTGACTGTGGGATTGGTTAAAAAATTAGATTTTAAGGTGCAAAAGCATCTTAACTGCTGGCCTAGAATTTGCTATTACTATTTTTTTTTTACTTATTTTTTTGGTATCAATGTCTTGAAATACTCTGTCATGGGAAGATGTTTGGTGACAAACAGAAACTTAAAGCATCTTTGAGATACAGCTTGGTAGTTAAGGTGTTGTAAGTGGTGTGTTGGAGAACTGTTGTAGACCTCTGGTCATGCACAGAGTTAGATGTTGTTGAACAGACACTTAACCTGTGCTCCCTTCTTTGTTCTTTATCTTCTGGCTGTTCAACCATGGCAGTTGTGCCCAAGGTTGCAGCAGTGCTCTAGTGGTCAGTGTTGCAAACGAAGTGAATCGACACTGTTCACTGAATGTATAAAGTGACTTAGAAATACAGAATCCTGGGAGACATTTGCTGTGACGATGGCTTTGATCTTTGTACCTTTTCCACACTAAAATAAAAATACCGTGCAGTAGTTTGGTGAAACGAGATTACGTATTCTGGTGAACACCTCAGAAGAAGAAATATCCTTGAACCCATTACAGGTTCAGGTAGCATATGGCAAATCAAAAACATGCTGAATAACTGAAGTAAAAAGAGCTGTTGTATAACTAGCTGTATTGATCATTAAATGGCTGGAGGTCATGTAGTATATTACCATGAAATTAGGCTGTCATATGTATAATCCAAACTAAATTAGGGTTACTAACAAAGTAAATTAAGGAGGCCTACAGGAAAGCTGAAGAGGGAATTTTAACATGGGCATGAAGTGAGAGGACGAGGGGGAATGGCCTTTACCTGTCAGAGGATAGGTTTAGATTAGGTATTAAGAAGAAATTCTTTATTGTGAGGGTGGTGAGGCACTGAAACAGGTTACCCAGAGAAGCTGTGGATGCCCCATCCCTGGAAGTGTTCAAGGTCAGGCTGGATGGGGCTCAGAGCAAACAGATCTGGTGGAAGGTGTCCATGCCCATGGTAGGGGATTTAGAAGCAGGTGTTCCTCAAGATCCTTTCCAACCCAAACCGTTCTGTGATTCTGCTTAAAATGCTTTATACTGGGCATACTAGATGGAAAATATTGTGGGTTACTTTGATCAAATGTAAGTAACTTTTTCTTTTCTTTTCTTTCTCACACTGCCCCTGTTTCTCTCTGGATTGCGGCTGCGCCTGTATGGACTCGTTGCTGCAATGGTTCAAATTCATCATTTTACTGGACTACTTCTGGATGTATTCTATTGATACCTTCAATCCTGGAAATGGTGGAAACGTGTTGTTTACAAAGTAGCTGTAAGTATTACTTTGATGCAGATGTTTTACAGCTAATGTGGGAATAGAAGCAGCATTAGGTTTTTATAGATGAACTAAAACTGAGCTTAGGTAGCAGCTGGTTGAAAATCAGGAAGGAATAAAAGTTAAGGGGAAGGTATTTTAAGTATTAGAAATGTTGAGATCTCACTTGGCACCGTGTTCAAGACGGTGGAAGTCAGTCTTTTACAAAAAAACTACTAAGTTCTTTTAATAACTGTTGGAGGAATTAGAAAAACTCAATTCCTAATTTGTTTTGGTCTCTTTAGAAGTAACAAGTTACGAACAAATGCAGCCATTTAAAAACCAGTATGTTGAAATCGTCAGTTTTAATTGGTAATCCAGAAATCTGAATCTGGTGTCCAGCTGCAGTTTTTTGAAAGGCTCTTCCCTATGGACAACAAATGCTCACATTAAGCATGGCATTAACACCCAGTGTAACATTTCATACCTCTTCATCTTAGTACCATTTCTATTTCATTATCTAAAATTGTGTAATTACTGTAGACCCACTTAATAGAGCAAACAACCCAAAAATTGCCATCTATTCTTTTTTAGTATTTCATACTCAGTGATCTAAGAGTTCTTAGGAATAGAACTATCTTAAATGTGGGGCTATATATAAGGAGAAAGGAAAGAGAAATAACTTCAAAACAAGAATTATATGGGAACCCATTCTTTTAAGCAAAAGAAGAGTTAGCTTGTGAGGGGTGAGCTGTTTCTGGTAAACATGACACACTTTGAAAGGTATGTAGATACTAAAAAATGCAGGTGGTTGACAAGTAGAACTATTAGGAGTGTCTGACTGTGATTAGATATTTCATATCTGGTAGGATGAATAGCAGTTTCATATCCTTAATGGTTATTAAGGACCTGGACTGCTAAGGAGCTCTTTAGTATCTTAAAAAGCACTGACCTGCATGTCTTGTAATATCTCTGAAGCATTGGCTCCTGCTCAGGGTTTTGGACTGTGATAAATTCCATTCCTCACATGTAGTAATAGATTGGAAAATTAAAACAAATATTTGGATTTTAAATTCCTGGCGGATTTTTAAAATATTTTAAAACCTTTCAGATGAGATTATAGCTGCACCAAAGGCTATATTGAAACAAAAAGCTTCTTTAAAAAGTTCCTTGATGACCTGACATGAAGATTCGTACATTTACAGAAGTAATAACATTTGTTGCATTGTGTGTATTTAAGCTTGAACCTCTAACTTAATCTTTGGAGCGGTGTAGCTTTGCTTGAGATTAATAGTTTATTTGCCAAATGGAGAGATCAGAAATCTTAGGGAGTGGAGTTTAAACTTGCAGGCAGTGCTTCAGCTGTATGGATAGATACAGTCTCTCAAACTCTGAAACTGAGGCAGTACCACCATCACAGGACATCCTCTCAACTTTGCGTGGACGTAAAGCCTAAAGGCTGAAATTGGTACTCCATGAGGAGTTGTCTCAAGAAAGAGTTTTCAGGTTCTTTGTCAAATATCTAAACGGTCTCATAAGAGAATCCGTCAGACCTGCTGCATTAATAAACAGTTATAAGATTGTGCTGGAAAAGTAGTGTAAAGGTAGCACAGTTGATCTTTGGAAGATTTCTGGGTCTACTACAGCGAGGAGGAGGCATTGTAAGTGCCTCCAGCATTTTCATTGGTGTGGTGAGAAGAAGTAACGGCTAACATGCAGAATTATTCTCTTGTTTCCCAGTAGGCACCATTTTGGGTAAGGTTTTCAGAGTACAAGGCAACTGAAGTTTTGCCTTTATGGAGTTTTGTTGCAAGGCGTGCGGCGTGAGTGCAGGTCTGGGTTTAACATGGAGGCTCCCGTTGTGTGACACAGGAGCAGAGTGTCAGGTTGGTTCCCATCACGTTGAGGCAGTACCACCATGACTGGGCAGGATAGGAAGGGTGCATTTCTGCTGCTGGCCTGTGTTCCAAATGGACATTGATACCAAATTGATTATGTTTTAATTTGTTTGCATGTGCACACTTTTGTCCTTGTACAAACAGTCAATGTGCCAATTGTATTTGCTCAAAATGCACTTAGTGTAGCTGAATTTTTCTGCCAGTTTTTGGCTATCCAGTCAAAAAAACTTCTTTTTCTTATTTTTTTGCTGGAGTTCATTGCACTGTTTTGCATGTAGGCAGCTTGGGTTCTTGAGAGGTTGGGTAGATAGCACTATTCTACAAATGTGAAAATTAAGTGAACATTTCACTAACTAAGAATACAAGCCAACTAAGAAATTACATGCTTTCCTTTTAACTTTTTTTCCCCTGCATATCTCTTGCTTTAGCAACAGAAGAACCTTGAAGGATATGTGGGGTTTGCAAATCTTCCAAATCAAGTTTACCGAAAGTCTGTGAAGAGAGGGTTTGAATTCACTCTCATGGTAGTAGGTAAGTTTCTTTTTGTTTGGAATGTTGATCATTAGGAGTATTTTGATGAAATTCTTAAAATCTGTGGTGATGATGATGTAAGTATGTTTTGCATGATCTCATGAGAAAACATGCATCTTGCCCAGCTGGGCTGATGAATCTAGGCTGGTTAAAAAGAGCATGTCTGGTCTGCAAGCTGATGAGGAGTTGAGTAAATGATGAGAACTGTATCCTTCATACAATCTTAAGAAAACAGTTTGGTGTGATCTGGCCTAAGAAGCTATTGGTAAGAATGACAGAAGTACTTTGAACTTGATTTTTATTTGAATAAAAAAAAGAACTGTTTTTATGGTTGAGTGCAACACAGGAAACCTTGTACATAACCAGGCAGTAGGATCCTGTATATCCTGCACTTCTGTGGCCACAAAACTATGCTACAAAATCAAAGCTTTGATTTAAACCTTTCTGTTCTTTATGGTTGCAAAGAAAACCAAATGTAAACAGTTTGTTCCCTATGGACTACAGAAAATGGGAAATTTCAGTTAGTATGAATGAATAATAACATTCAGAACATTTCATTTAGGTTTCAGTGATGACCCAAATTTGTCATCTTTCCTGCTGGGAGATGTAATTTTTTTCTTTTTCATGCTCTTTTGAGTACTTTTATGATAATAGACTGTTAGTAAAGTTGGGTACATTTGTGTGTAACTGGTGCTGCTAGATATGTGACCCTGTTTTGACATGCTAACCAGCAAAATAATAATAATAATAATAGTTTTAAAAGTGTTTAGTAATAGCTATCTGTCACTTTATCTAACTTTATCTTTTGTAATTTGGCTGGCTTGATAGTGCTTTGTTTTGTCATGGACACAATGGATATCTTGTGCAGGCTTTGTGTACATGTGGCGTGTAACATAATAGTGCTATTGACAGAGGTAGAGATCAAGGGCAAATTGGTGCAAACTCACTGCTGATCATTTATATTTTTCTTTTGATTACAAAAGTGCGCTAGAATTTTTTAATTTGGGGGTTGCTTTGTTCTTTTGGAACTTGATGACAGGTTTCTTTATAGTCTAGCATCCAAGTACGTAATTAATTATTTGGTACAAAACTGTTAAGTCCAAAGTAAAATTTGGTTTTCTGCTATCTAAAGATAATAAAAAGGAGGAAGGGATGAAACTGTCTTCATAAGTGGTAGATTTAGGGATGTGTTAGAACCGGAGAAAGTCTGTGAAATTACGTTGATGTTCTTTTGTTTCCCTGTAGTACAGTTTAAAGCAATTACATTTATGAAAGCTGTAGAAGATAGTGACCCTCAAGAAGAAAAATTGGTCCCAAATTAGATTGAAAATGAGATGTTGATTAGTTATACTATTTTTGCGCCTACCACGACTTCATTTGTTCACCTGGAAATTTGTGCCATTGTATGGAAATTTCCTAGGAGAGGTGGCAGTATTTTCCTAAATCGAAAAATGCCATTAAATCTCTTCTCTTGACCCCTAAGTATAGAAATCAGAAACTTGAAAGTGAATGTTTAAACAAGATGATGGCTGATCTTTTAGTGTTCTGGGGTCGTCTGGGGAGGGGTGGGGTAGAGAAATTATTTTGCTTCAAGGCCAGGTGCCTGGTAATAGTATGCCCTGAAAAAATGTGCTTGTTTTTAAATGTGAAGGTGAAATAGTATGTATATGACTGATCACGTGTGTGGGTAAACACTGTAATGTAATCTGCAAGTAGATTGTTAGGATTGTAATTATTTATTGCTGTAGTCATCCCGTGAGGTAGTGTAGTCTGTCTTGGTTTGAGGTCCTTAGCTGCCACAATGATACAAATCTGTAACAGTAAATGGAATTATCTATAATCTACTTAGTGAAGTTTAAAACTTAGAATGCAATGTTTATATGGTCAGTGCTGGAAAAATGAGAATACTGGATGTGTTAGCTCTTGGAGATTATTGAAAATATTCTCTTGCTCTTTCTACTGCTAAGAGTCATGCAAGCTTGCCTGCTTTCTACTGCAGATTGCACAACTACTAACCTGCTGGCTGTGCTTCATTTGGAGGTACTCAGTGTCAGTGTGTTACCCATTTGTTCTGAAAGGAAAAATAGAAAAACAATGCTTGTGGTTGCTAAACAGGTACAGCGAAGAAAACAAATCATGTCTGGGGTCTGTGATCTGTGCCTAGCTGTTTTCAGGTGTCCATGAGGTTTGGTATTGCAGCTAATACATTTGCGTAGAAACTGCTTTCCTGTTGTACATTTAGTCTGGAATTATCAGTTAAACTTAATAGATATGCATGGCGTTTTATCCGGCTTTTTTGTCTTTGGAATGCATAGCATGAAAATCCACCAGAGCAGTGTTCGGGAGAGATTTGCTGGTATGGTTGTACTATCCTGTGTGTTTCTACTGCTGCGGAAACAATTCTGTTTTCAGTTTAACAGTGTAAGATTTTTGTGACTAAGTAAGTGGTAAGGACAGCATCAAATAGATCGGATTTTCTAGTAAGAATTTTTGCAGGGAAGTTTTGCAGAACATTTCCTGAGCATGAGGAGTTCATGTACTCCATAAAATGCGTGTTTCCGCAGTTACTGTCACTGCCCCGGAGCTGATGGAGCTGCCCGTAGCCCTGTATGGCGGCTTGCTGCCCTTGTGTTGTGCCAGTGAATTTGGAGAGTGCCTTTTAACTGTGGGCATGCATCAGGCCGGGTAGTTGAATATCCTAGAGAGTGGTTTTTGGAGCAGCTCATCTCCTCCTTAGCTGAGCTAAGCTGGTTGGTGGCACTGCTTTGGAAGTGACCCATTTCAGACCCACATGGGGAGCATTCTGTCCTGTAACTTGCTGTTTTAGTTGGGACTTGGTAGGATTAATGTATTTGAGGATTGTAATGTTAGTGAGGTCTTTTCTGTAAGTGGAGTTGCTGATTTCCAGCTGTTACAGTGTTTAATTTAGGTATGACTAGGGGGTGAAGTGATGAACTGCACACATACAAATACAAAAAGTGGATGTCAAAATACCTTTTTATATTAAACGTTTTAAGAACCATTGAAAAGTAATCTTTAATAGAAACTGGTATTACTTTATAATACTTAGCCATAATAAACATTTCGACATTTCTGTCTCAAACTGTGTTGGTTTTCTCTAAGTTGTATTGGTTCTTTTCTTAGTGTTTATATGAGAAACTGAAGACTGAGGTAGCCCTTTGTTTTCCTTATTAATCAGTTTTCATTGATTTGTCTTCACTCTTCATGAGACAGTTTCAGATTAGTTATATTCTCAAAGGCTAAACAGTAGTTTGAATCATGCTGCTTTTGCAACAAGTTGGTTTTGTAGAATAAAAACTCACAAGCACCCTCTCTGAGAATATGACAAGTGGGCAGAAGTACGAATTTAACTGAGCTGCTTTCTTGATGCTTTCAAAATAAGACATAATAAGTAGTGGTTTAAAGCAACTAATTCTACATCTGAAGCTTTAAAGCTCAGCAGTGGAAAAAAATGTCAAGTTTGCCTTGGTAGCCTGCTTCCTTCATAATCTTGTGTAATCTCTTCAAGTATAAGATAGTTGTTGAAACACTTGAGAAGCCGACATAAATATTTAGTCTGTCTGAAATCCAAAGATTATTCTCTGTATTTGTGTGCTGTAGGGGTTTTTGGAGGAAAGTACGTGTTTAAGTCAGATGCTTAAGAAAAGAAAACTTCCAGAAGTAATACCACTGTGGTTAGTAACTCACAATTAAAGAAAGTCTTCATTGTGGAATTGTAGTTCTGTCTGTTTATTAATCTAATTACACTTAAAGTAGTGGGTGTGTGGTTTTGTTTTAGTGTATATGAGGTGTGGAACAAATAGTTATTTTTCAGTGTGTCTTCCTTCTAAGCACTGAGTCAGGAAATCCCTCTTTTGTTGTTCTTGTATTAAAATGACGCTGGTAATGGGATTTGAACCAACACCCAAGTAGCTCCAAAGAGACAATATTAAAAAATTCCTTTTTCCTATAGACTTTATGTACTTAACAATATGTATTTGTGGTGACTTTTCCTAGAGCTATGTATTTCAAACTGTTCAGGCTTCCTGAGTTGCATTAGAAGTTGGACTCTTTAAGTTTTATTTTTTTCAAAGTCATCTGATTTCCAGAGTACAGAACACTTACAGTCGAGTGGCTTTCCAGAGGACCTTTCTACGCAGTTCCTAGTTCTTGAGCAACTGTTCGGTAGCTTTGACTTTGAAAGCAGTTTTGAAACCTCTCCTACAGTAAATTGTCTGTTTTGTTTCCAAATTGTCACTTCAGCCATGTAGATCACCTGTGGATTACAGCGTAAGGGAAGATGCCATGCAATATTGTTGGAGTGCTTATTTTTTAATTATATGCACACTCAAGTGTTGCAGTTTAAACATGGCTTTTTGGCATGGATGCAAAGAAAAGGACTCTATTTTGCAAGACTTGAAGTTACATTAAAGAAGCTGCACACCCTGATATTTTAAAATGCTTTTATCATTCACTGAAGAAAGCTTGGGCTGGTTTAATACTGGTATCTTCTGGTGATCATGTTCTGATTAGAATTACCCCCTTCACTTGTTCCCTTTCTGGAGCAATTTATTTATCAAGTCAAGCAGGGGTACCAAGAGACTCAGCTACTCACAGATACTTACTCTTTACTCTCCATCAGTTTTAATGCCAGTGACAAAATCATTTATCGCAGGATAGGAAGAATAATTAAATTAAAAGTAACCTGTGGGTGGGCATTACAACTAAGTAGGAACAGTTTTAGGGTGTTCCCAGTTCTTGTTGATCTGCTGTGATTTGAAATGCTCCTAATTAAGGTTTCAGTCGTGTCTCTACTACCACAGTATCTGAGTAGGTCTCTGAAAACTGCCCTGCCCTTCATGACCTGGCTGCTTGGGATCCAGGAGCTTTCACAGCTGAGTGTGCAGTGCCTTATGCACGCAGCCAGCGGGGTACAGTCTCACCTGCAGGACTGGAGTAGAGTCCTCTGGTTTTTACAAAGAAAAAAGCGTGTGACGGAAAAGAACTAGCAAGATTCCTTGCGTGTGTCCTGCCTCCATTCCCGCGGTAAGCTCACTTCTTCAGAATGCCTGAGTTCCTGTAGTTCTCTCATCCTCTGAAAACTGCCCTGGGTGCCACTGTACATCTTTGGCTGCAGCCCAGTCTGGGCTGCCTGCTTGGCAACTGCCTCCCTGATGCTGCTGTGCCAGCGGGCTGGGGCTGCCTTAGACAGCACTCTCCCACTTCTCAGGGTACTTTTTCTATAAGGAAGTGTTGAAGTCTGGGTTCAGCTGTTGTGGTATAGGAGGTACAGCTTTAGAAAACTAGATGAAAAATAAAATGAGGTTGCAGGGATTCTGTTGACAGGATTAGGAGGTTTCCATGAAGTCTAGATATAGAAAAGGTTGTCTTTAAGGTTACAGAGTTCTTTAAAGAGGTAATTTATTATATTCCACTGATGATGCCTACAAAGTATAAAAATTGATGGCTGAATACTTTACCAGGTACCTGATGGGGATGCCAAAGCAATATAGGTTGTTTGTAGAAGAATTGGCAGAGTTAAATCCAAGGAAATTGAAAACTGGTGGAACTCAAAGTGGGGCCAGAAATGGCATGCTCCTTTGTAGTTCTCTGCTTTAGAGTAATGCCTCATCAATAGCCTACCACTCCCTTTTGTGGAAAGCGGTTGATAAAAAAATTTGAGAGGGCAGAATAGATGAACTCTGAAGATCTTTCATGAAGAATAAGTGTCTGTCCAAGATGTGAAAGATCAGTAACCTAACAGTGATTTTACTGGCCTGCATGATTTTCCAGATGAGAGCTTGAGTACATATTCGTGTGAGTACTTTGCTCTAGTTAGAAAATCTCCTCTCATACTTTTTTGTTGGTGTATAGATGAATTTTTTCTTATTTTTTCTTCTCCTCTTCATTTTGTAATGCAGTGAATTACAGTTGACAACATACTTGCTGCTCCTGCTTCTTTTATGGTGTTTTCCTGTTCCTTCTTTCTGGTGCTGAGGAAAGAAACCTGCACAAAGTCTAAAACCTGATGGAGAAGAGAAACTTTTTACAGGGTGTTATTGTTGAAACTTAGTGTCAGAGAAATTCAGTTAATCTGCCTATTTGAGCTTATCTAGGAAGCTTTCCAAATACTTTCACAAGTTTCTTGCAGCATAGTGGCTTTTAATCACTCAATATGAAAAAAAATTAATTTTCCTTAAGCTCATTTTAAACATTTTCCTCTCTGTGCAGTAGCTTAAATATTCTAATGAACAGAACTAAAGTTGGCATTTAATAGGATTGGTCTTCAGTTCTCATTTTTAATTGTTTGCAATTACAACATTAATTGGAATTGTAGTGCTTACTGGATAACTTCTAAAGAGCCTTTGGATTTTTGTTTTCTTACGAAGTGTTTGGATGCAAAGCTTCTTGAGTAGATTATATGAAAGCCAACTACAGTAAGGTCCTTCTTACTGGGTACTTGCTGTTACGTCGCTTAAGTTCTGACAACTAACCTTAAGTACTAAGTATTGGTATATTAAAATATTGCTTGGAAAAATAAAGGAAATATTTTATAAAGCTTTGGTGATTGTCTGTAAATGTAACTTCATCTGTTTCTCATGTGGCAGTATTTTAGTCAGATCCTAATTTCTCTATTAAAATTCTTTGTTTACTGGCAAAGGTTCTTGTGGGAGGAAACTTCTACTTCCAAGTGTGTGGATGTGAACCCACAATTTGGCAAAAATCTGCCTGTAATATAAATGACTTTTGTTCCTTTCAAAAAGTGATGATTCTGTTGCAAACATTTTCTTTTTTCTATTCCATATCTCATTTCCTTGTCAGTCTCATAACAACTGCTATTAATTACTTTTCTGGGTCTCTAATAGATGAATTCAGAAAATTTCATAAAAGCCATCTAATGAGAGACTGTGCTCTGCATTTTGTAGGTGTCATTTTCACTTTCAAAGCTTCATGGATTTTTTTGGTGGTTCCCTACATAATCAATCCTGTCACAGTATTAGCTGTCTTCAGGCCATTTCTGCTGTGTTCCTAACTACATAAATACTTTAGTTCCAGGTATTTTTCTTTTTCTCCTACCTTACCAGTTTTTTTATTTTCCTTCTAAATAAAAATACGCTTGCTGATTTTGCACATCCAAATATGTGCGCACATGCACACAAACACGCAGTTACTCTGTTGATATTTAATCAATATTTATTAACCTGTTGCAGTTATTCTGTTGATTTTTAATTTTTTGTGGTAAGCTTGTTCATTATGGTGAGATCAGCATTTGAAGCTGGTCCTTGTTCCCGTTGATGACAGGTCTGTACGTCGCAATTTAGTTGAAATGAATGTGTCTGGTATTTTGATATTAGAATAATGATGATTAGTAATGTGTGAACTCGAACACATCTTAGAGAAGGCACCAAGCTGATGGATGTTTTATTTCTTAAACTGATTATCAGGTGGCCAGCACTTGCTTTGGTGCTACTCAGCAGATTGTCCAGCGCTGTCATGTGCCCGGGTAGGGTGTGAACTAAATGTTGCACATCTTGTAGGCAGTGACCTGTTAGAAGTCACATTTATACTGTTTCCAGTTCCTTAGCCCTGGATAATCAGGTGCCACTGTACTGCACCACTGGATTTTGAAGCCATCTTTGCTCCAAGCCTAGGGCAAGATTCAAAGCAGGAGTCAGTTTTTTGTATAGATAAATGTGCTGTTTGAGTTTAAAACTGCTGTTCCTTTCTTGTTGGCTGAAAGTGTTAGTTTTGCCTCCTGTATCAAGAAATGCTGACAGCTTCAGTAAGGAATAGGTTCACATTGTAACCAAAGTGATTTTCTTGGATGGAGTATTTGTGGTCTAAATGTCCAGTTGTAGTAATGCCCATGTGACCCGTTAAATGTGATTCAATATGATTGTTTTCCCTCTGGCTGATTTCGCAACAGTCAGTTCAGATCTTCCTTGTCAACCCACTTAAAACAGTTGATACTTCTTCCTTTTCCATTCTTTTTCTTTAATATCTATAAAATTCTGTAGTATGGCTGGCATATGCAACTGTTTCTTTTTGAGGTTTGGATATTTTTCTGTTCAGGTTCTGAGCACATTTACAGATAAATCAGAGTTTATACCATACTCCTGTTTTGAATTTCACTTATTAAAGATACTGAAGATATTGTAATAATATTTTTTCTCACTTCTTATGGTGTAACTGATGGTTTTTCCCAGTCATTTACCATAATACAGCACTTAAGGCAGAGTATTTAGATTTATCAGTGCGTTGAGGGGAGAAAGGCTGTTGAAGCTGATGGTTTCATCAAATTATATTTTTCTGTTTGAGTTCTTGTCATCCTTTACTTTCATCCTGATTTTTCTCTGTAGGTAGCTTACCAAGAGCACAAATTTAAGGACTCTTAGATTCATCTTGGAATGGTGATAAATTTCTGTCAGTATTGATTTACAGTGTGTTAAGTTTGTAATGATGCCATTTGGTGTAGTTCCTTCCCTCTGTTAAAACAGAAGTGAAAGGTTTTTTTGGAGGGTCCTGGTTTCCTAATTTCACAATCCCTCCTAGCTTTATATTAGTGAAGCTTTGGTTTTGGGCATAGGTGGGACCTTAAGCCAGAATTGTGCTGATACCTTATAACTGGCACCATGTGTATGGCAAAGTTATTGCATCATTCTGGTCCTTCTGCTCATGAAACTTCACCTGTGAAGGCTGAATAAATGTATTTCATATTCTGAGACGTCCTCAGAAGGGCAACCATGTTCTGTGATTCAAGGGAATTAAACTCGGCCTTGTGCGGAATGAGAAGCAATGCGGTGGAAGGACACGGATGAATGTGGGCTGGATAAAAACATCAAGTGTCAGTTCTGACAGCATCTGGCTGTGCTGTTTTCCTGCTTGGGATGTGTGAAGTGCTGTTGCTTTCTGTGTCTTGCTTTTTTGAAGAGAATCTGAAGCATTCCTAGGTGACATCTCAAACTGCAAACAGCAGTGCCTTTTGAAATAGCAGTTTTGCAGGCTGAGGTCATTATATGTTGAATTTTGAATTTATGGGCTAATCCAGAATTGTGGGTCCGTTTTCTTTTGCTAAGGTAGTGAAAAAATAGCAATTCAGTGGTCTGAAGTGGAGAGAAATTGCTGACTGACTGTGGAACACTTTTCAGTACCTGATCGTGAGCTTTGTGTTAAACTGATCACCTGTGAAGCAAACCGCTGTGAGGTGTGTGATTATCAGATAAGCAGTTGTTGATGCTTGGTAGGATCGAATGGCTGGAGTAACAAAGGGCATTCACTGCACACATCCATCGATTGTTCTTGCCTTCATGCACATTGCCTGTGTCTTCTGTCTTTCACGACAGAAATGTTATGTGTTGTATGCAAAAGCATGGTAGGGAGGAATCTCAGGGATGTTCTGAGTTTGTCTCGTGAAGGATATGAGTGGTTCACCTGTGATATAATAATCTGGTAAAGTGGTAGTTGGTACTTCGTCTATAAATATCTCCTTAAACTCTGTGATGTAAATCTGTAAAACATTTACTTTCTCTCTCTGTTAAACTGTGATCCATTAATTTGCCTTCATTTTTACATGATTTTTCTGATGACAAGAGACTGTTAAAGTTTCTGTGCCACACTGCAAAGTTTAAAGGGAGCCGTAGGTTTTCTGAGAGTAAACGTCTTTGTCTTGAGAGTCAACAATTCTCTTTCACCATCTGCTCTTCCTTGGTTTGATGTATGAGACAGTTTATTGTCAGTTTCTGGTTATTTCTTGCTCTGCTGTTTTCCTTATTAGCTATTTTCATCTGCCATTGATGAAGATTATTTGTTTTGTTTTCTTTTTGCCATCCCAGAAAATGCTTTACATGACATTGGCACAGTCTGTCAAAGAGGCCTTTGAGGAATTCATGTAGTACCCTGCAGTAAAAATACCCTCTCTTCACATAGGGCTGCGTAAGAAAAATAACAGAGGGGCTTTTTTAAGGACCTGAGGATGAGTTTTCCTGGGTCTTGGATGAGGTGTGATGGCGCTTTGCTTGGCAGGTTAGCAACATGAAATAATGTTCAAGTTTAATTGTAATTATTTTTAAGGGCATGTCCCTTCTGAACATTTTGGTCACCAGATTCCAACCTTGTATCTCCAGACTTGTGGCCAAAGCCTCGGGGAATGTAGAAACCTTTTCGATGTTCGCACGGGTTTGTGACTGATCATTCTTCTGTGCTCTCAGCAATGGTAGTTATGTAAAGAAATCGTATAAACTCTTTATGTGTGTCCAGTGTCTGACACTCCCAGCTCTGAAGAAGCCAGAGGTAACCTCGTTAGTAAGAATCTTCTGATGCAGAAAGAAGTAGCTTTAACCAAAATCCCAGCCACCTTGTTTCTGTGTAGTCTGAAGCCTGTGTGAGGGAACTGGGGCAGAGGTTGGTTTGAGCAGGACAAAAGCAGCCGCTTGTCCCACGCCCCACCTGTGTTCCATGGCAGCGCCTTTTGTGGCCCGTCGATTAACCTGAGTGAAACTCCAGCAAAGTCAAATCTTGAAGAATTTTGGTTGCTTTGTCAAAACTCCTCCTATATGTAGATTACTATATCAATAAAAACAGCATTTTACATTCACTTATTCTGTAAAGCTGTGCTGGAATTTTTCAATTTTTATTCTGTTATTATCTTACAGCACATTAAATGTTTATTTGAATGATTATTTCAAGGATATACATTGTCTCCTTTTCCTTCCTGAGTAACTGAAACTAAAAATCTAAACCAATTACCACTGCAGGGCAATGTGTTCTGTTAGTGATTCTGCAAGATCAATACCCACTCCTGCTACAAGTCAGGCAGACCTTGATCCAGTCATGCACGGTACTTGCTCTGTACAGTTTGATCCTTTTAGCCACTGTTGTTTAACAGGGAAGTCCTTCTATGATCAGATACTTTTTAGGGACTGAATGCAGAGAAATGAGTTGAGACCGGGGTGATTGGCCCAGATTTTAGCTGTAAATATTTCTTGAATTGAAACAATTTGGCTTGAATTATCACAGCTATTTCAGTCTACACAATAAGTAAAAGGATGTGATCTTTATGTGCTGTTTGACTGTGGTTTGAACTGAGGACAGTGTCCAAATTTTTATTTGACTGTGAATTTATCTGCTTTGGTTGATTTATGTCAAACAGCAAGCATCCAGATAGCTGAATAAAATAAAACTGACTCAGAGGAAGCATTTTATGGGCTTTGCAGATACTTGGACTGTTTAAAGTTCTACTCAAAAACAGCTTCTGCTTTAAATAACAGTAAATACATTTATTCCAGAACTAATTGCATAACATTTTTATATAACTGTCTAATTAGAAAGGAGTTGAGACCTGTCATTCACGGCAGCAACTTTGCTGTATAATCATCAGACAAACTTCTAGGCATTTTGTCTGTGCATATATATATATATATTCTTTTTCCTTATTTTGGCACTCATCTGAAGTTTAATATTTGATGGGTTTTTTTCCTATTACTAAATTTCATTTCTAAGAAGTAATTTACTTTTGGGGCACAGTGTAGAGTGCTCTAATTGTATTTCTAGTGCCTGTTAAATGGTGTTGAGTGGCTGACTAAGACCAGGCAAAGATACAGACAGCAGGATAAGTAGGAAATCAGGAGGAGGATCATCATTATGACAGTAGCTGAAATCATGACATGGTACTAATTTGGAGAAAACAGCTCTCTCTAAGGAAGGATGAAGAGGTTTCCAGTCATGTGCCTCCTGCAGTTTCTTGACTCTTCATCTACAGAGCTCTTTTAAAAGGCTTCAGAATAACCCTCCTGCAAATAAATGTTAAGCAGCCATTTCTTGCTTGAAGTTTGTGGCTTGCTGAAGTCCGTGCCTTTGGTTTTTGAGAAACAAATTTTGAGTTTAATAGTGTATGGGGCTGGCTGTTGATAGTTTCTTGTTTACTATTTATAACTTTTCAAAAGCACGTGTTGTTAAGAGGTCAAAATAAAAATTTCTGTCAAGTAGCACCATGAACTTTGGGAGGTAAACGATATTTCATGGAAGCATCACTGTTTGCTTGCATGTCTTTTTACAGAATCATGGAATAGTTCATTTGGATGGAATCTCTCGGAAGTCACCTGATCCAGCCCCTGTTCAAAGTGCTTTCATGTGCTTTTTCTTGAGCATCTGCTTTTGTCCCCTCTCAAGAGGAGGATACTGGGTTAGATAAAATAAGCAAGGTCCCGTTTTGGAGTCACACGTGATGGTGGTGATCTGGTGTCAGTTGCATTCCTGAACTTGTGGTGAACATGGGCTCTCCGGTCTGATTGTTAAAATTACTTGACAAATGGTTCTGTCCAATCAGTGTATGGACTCAGTCGTCTCAGCCTTTCCAGAGACTGCGTTTGTCATGTGGGGGTTCGTCCTATGGATGAGATGCTGCAAAGGTGTCTTTGCCATTCAGCTTTCTCATTTTACCATTGAGGTGGTTGGGTTTGTTTCAGAAAAGGCTGAACTACAGAAATGCTTTTATACCATTTCAACCGGAAGCAGAGCTCAGGAAGAGGGAAGAAGTTGATAGTTTGGTAGGACTCTGAAATCCTTGTGAATCTAATACCTTTTAGAATCTGTCTGTGGTTAAATTTGTGTCCTGACATGCTTTGCAGTTTCTAATCGTGTGAAGTTAGGCCACTCACAGTCTCTAGTTAATGAGAAAGTGAAAATACTTTACTCAAAAGTAGATTTTTTTTTTAAGCCAAAGATGAAATAGAGTTGC
This sequence comes from Pomatostomus ruficeps, assembly GCA_013400735.1. Taxonomy (NCBI): domain Eukaryota; kingdom Metazoa; phylum Chordata; class Aves; order Passeriformes; family Timaliidae; genus Pomatostomus; species Pomatostomus ruficeps. The sequence goes on from VYZT01048645.1 coordinate 64,737, forward strand.
CTCGAAATAGATATTAATGAATAGACACTAGCATTTGATTAAATGTCATAAAATGACAGTTCTCATTTGAATTACATTAATTTGAATATAGAGAATGTGAAGACCTTTTGTGGTGTTTGTCTTTTTAATAAACTGCTACAGAAAAGATAATGCAATTAATCAGTAAGCTCATAGTGCATTATCTTATTTCTCTAGCATCTTAAAACTGAGGTGTTATTGCATCTTTTTTGGGGTTTTTTTGTCTCACTGAATAGCAGGAAAACAAAGATTTCCCTGTTACTAGTAAGATGGCAGATACAGAGAACTTTTTCTGCTTATTCCAAAAAGGCTGTGTTTGTCAATATGTGTATTTACCAGTTTCCTTAAAACTCCTGCTGTCAGCTTAAAAAAAAAAAACAACAATTGAATGCATATTGAACATGATTCATACTTAAATAAATAAATTATTACAATGAAATAATAATAATGTAAAGAAAAGCCCAGTAACCATGCTTCACCACTACACATGTTGTGTTTTTTACTTTTTTGTGTATTTCTGAGTGGCATGATGTAGATATATCATACTAAGGTTAAAATATCCTCAGCTTGCCAAATGCAGAGATGAACACTCAGGTTAGGGCTCTAGCCTCAGTAAAGGGGATTCTTTTCTTGCAGCGTTCGATGGTTTTGGGGAGACTTTCCATAACCTCTATGTGCTGTTCATATTTGTGCTTTACAGAATGCTCCTTCTTGAGAAAGTGCCTGAATCTGGAAGTGATGGGATTTTTTTTTTTGCTTTGTTTTTCTCATGTTGTTATTTGTTGGTTTTTAATATGGAGCAGAAAACTGCTTCCTAATTTTGCAGCTGCTGAGAACTACACCTTTGCAGGTAACGTAGGAGAGTCACATCCTAGAGATGGGTCACATCTTAAGCTGCTTGTTTTTGTTCATGTGGAAAACCCCAAACCTGCTGTTCTAACAAACCTACTCTCCATGCACTTCAGATGAAGCTTGAGGCAAGAAGAGAGAGCCTCTTAGTGCTTTCAACTCAAGAGAAAGATAGAAGGTCAACTTTGACACAGAAATGTTGCAGATTGTGGTGTCTTTTAGGGAGGTGAGTGTATTTGCCCAATTTAGATTGGCAGTAATTGCTGTGTATTTCCCCATAAAGTATCTATCTGTTAAAATACCTGTGTTTTTCATGTCAGATATTGCTGTCACATTTAGCATTCTCTGAGTGACATGGACAACTCAGTTAATGTTACCTCATTATTACAAAGAACCATAATTGGGCTGTTTCTCTTACTTGTAATAAACTACAGCCTCAGTTTGCTGATCCCCCCTTTCTGGTTTTTATATAAAGCCTCTTTGTAGATGAAGTTTTGTGGTAGATCGTTATATAGAAATGCAGAAAGATGTAAAGTCAGCTGGGTTTTCTTGATACAGTGCGAAGCTCTTAAAAGAAGTGTCATTAAAATAATTAAAAATAAATCTAAAAAGAAATAGAAGAATTTTTATTTTCCAGCTAAGACTACGGTAACTAGAAAGAGTATTTTTGTTTCTGTAGATGTTCACCTGCGACTTTTTGGTTAAATTGTATCTTGAATGCTTGTGAGAATGGAAGATCAAGGGCTGTATCATGCATGATTTTCTACCTGTTTAGTACAAGCTGCTGTGTCATAGCAGTACTGTTGAGTGTATTTAGCATTCTTTCGTGTCCAGTAAATTGTAGTGATCTTGTTTCTGATGTTTCTGGCTGGAGCTTTTTTGTTGATGCACTTCGAACCCTTTCCGGAAGGCTTTTTATTACTTACTGTTCAAAACCATTTTTAGCTCTTTCCACATATTCTGACAAAGTGACTGCATATGTCAAAACATATGTATAACTTCAGAGTTATCTGCTTCTAGCAGCAAGCAAAAGCTGTGGTTCTTTGAGCTATTTTTGGAGAAAGTGAGGACTTGATATGCTGGCTGTGAAGGTGGGAAAGTACCGAAGGGGAAGGTGAAAACAGGAGACAAAGGAAACTTCTCGTATTGTTCTTAGTGTTGAGATGTAAATTTGGAGTTGCAAAAATAATTGGTAATTGAATTTCCATGGATTAAAAGGTGGAACAAACGTGACTGGGACTGATACACCTGCTGTGTGCTGCCCTCTTGGTTTGAATCCCAGGATTCAGATTTAGCACTGGGTGCTGCTGAAGAACTGGCAGCCGTGTGACTGGCTGATGGTGAGGAGGGCAGGAGCAGCAGAGAGCTGTGGCTCATGGAGAACCTTCTTCCTTGTTCGCATCTGCTAACCCGTGAATTTCTGTTCATCCTCTTGCAATCTGCCAAAAGAGGTTGTCAGATGGTACCCCACGCCCCACAAGGATTTCTCTTATCTCTAATCTGCTGAATAGCACAGCATTTTTTGATCAAACTTTGAGGTGAGATCACTTTTCAGTCATGAATGTGTGTGAAGTAGAGGTGCTATGTTCCACGTTTCCCTAAAAGATTAGGATAAATGAGTTGCCTCTTGGCTCGTTGTCTGTCTTGAGTCAGGTGTGCCTGGAACATTGTGCATGACATTTTTCAGAATTAATGCAATTCCCTCTATTCTACTGAAGCTTTTTGGAAATGCTCTGAATATTGTATCATGGAGAATTTTTGAAAGCATTAATTCGCTCTGCCTCTTTGATCAGAAGCTTTTTTTGCTGTTTTTGTTACCTATGAGCTCATTGGTTGTTTGCTGTTGAAGCCTTAAATGTGTTTCAGTCCTGCCCTTTCTGTTATCAAGTACCACAAACCCCATGCAGTAATCCTCTGCGTAACTCTTCCTCTGACTCTCATGGTTCACGTCTTACAAAGGCAGGCTCTGTGGAAGGTTAAGTGTTGAATTGGTTCTTGCACATACATAGCCAGCGTTCCATTTGGTCACGGTCCAAATCATTCTGTGGATCTGTTGATTGCTGCTGTTGTGAAGGATTTTCTCACTTTTTGCCCTGTAACTCGTTGAGAAGTTGGTTCAGTTTACTCCTTTCAAAGGGTGCTTGAACCTGAAGTCTCCATCTAAAACTACAGATGGCTGAAAAGAACTCAGAGGAATATCTAGGAGCTGTTCTGAAGCTCTTTGTCTTCATCAGCTCTTTTGAGACCTGTAATCCCAATCTCAGTTCTAGAGACCTCGAGTATAGGATCTGGATTCTGTATTTTTTAAAAGAAACAAAACCTGTATATGAAAATTGCAGTTCTGTGTTTTGGCTGGTTTTTAAGAGTCTTACAAAGTGGCAAAGGAAATTTTGAATACTTTGTTGGCAACCCTTTTAATATAAAGTATAAATTCTGCTAAAATGCAGTAAAATTTTCCCTTTTTTAATTTGCTTATATAAGTTGTTGTGTAATGCCGTTTTTGAAAGGGTTTTGGGTGATTTTTAGGATGTTTTTTCACCATGTCTCTATTTGCCCTTGGCCATATTTGAGTTTATGCGTAATGACTCTGATTTGCACAGCGTTGATAATTTATCTACTCGAGGTTGTTGAAGCTACTCTAGCTTGCCTTTCAGAACAGGCCTCTTAATATCTTGGTTCTAATCCTGCTAATTAGTAGTCAGCGATGACCATAAATCAAAACTAATCACTTTTGTGTATGCCCTGAACAGGATGAATTAAAAAAGCTTTCTGCCTTGTCACAGGCATGTTTTTCTTGGCACTTCCTGTTTGAGGATATATGAAATGTAGTAGTTGCCTAATGTTGATCCTTCTCAGTTAAACACACTGAAGTTGTAAAACAGTGTTTCTCCTATGCTCTAGGTCCAAAATGATTATGGAAAGAAGCAAGTGAAAAAGATAAAGATAACTTAAAAGCTGTTGTGGAATTTTTTTATTTTCGTTTTCAGTAGTACTGATATATTTACTTTTATATAAAACTTGTATGCAAAAAGGTGCTCAAATCTGTTGTTTTCTGTGAAGTCTCATGAGATCTGTTATATAATGACACATTTCACGTAGGAGTATGTTTGCTGTGTACTGTGTCATCCTTCATTTTCAGAATTTTAAGATCCAGAGGTACTAAATTCAGTTTCTTTTAAGACAGCCATGAATACTTGTCAAAATACTACTTAAAATAGCCTAACAATATTCTGCAGCATATTGCTGCCTGGCTCAATGGACCAACATTAGAATTGTAAATCAGATATATTCAGTGGGCTATGAAATCTCTGAGGGTAGAAGCGTGGTTGCAAAAATGGCATGATTTTACATAGACTCTTTCAGGTTTATTTCCTTGAGTGGGATTCATTAATGGAATTGAATAGAACTAATTTCTAGTCCCTCCCTAACAGCAGAGTCAACGGCTTGCTCCCAGTAATTATATTCCAAGGCACCAGAATTATTGGAGTTCTCAGCTTTGGCTCTGGAAGGGGGAGCATCTGTTATTTTGTGTGGATGCTGCTGCCTTGGTTGGCAAACCAGCACCGCGTTTCCTTGGGGTCAGGGAAGTGTCTCTGAGTCGCTGGTGGCTGCTTTAGGCCGTCTGAAGGTATGAGGACTAGAAAGTGCTGTTCTGCTGTACTGAAACAATGCTGCTGCACCTGAAGGGAAAAGGAGTAAACAGAGCAGCAGCAAGGCTCTGTGTAAGGAAGCTGGGCTCAAAAGCATTAACACAGATATATATGAAACAGAATATAAGGAAAAAACTGTTTTGGGTGTGTTCCTGTTTGCTTGAATAAAGCTTACTTCCTCACTCCCATCTCTGGGTGTGGGAAGGCAGACCCTAAAGTTTTGAGGAAAAGGGGAGAAGGGAGGTTTGTTTCCTTTCTGGACTGAATATAAATTATACCCCTATAATTAGATACTTTATCTAGGAAAAAACTTTGAGATAACTAAGGCCAGCAGCAGTGATCATGCAAAACAGCCCCTTGAGACTGGGGAAGTATTCTGCATTCAGGTTTTAAAATTACTGCTTTGATAGCCTACCTCAGGGTTATAGATGTTTGTGTTAAGTATTGGAGCTGTATTCTCCCCATACCTTTTGTCTGGTACCAGAATACTTGTTATTCTTGTGGATGGAAGTCACGATGATCAAGCCACCTGTTGTCAGATCCTTTCTGTTCTACCACATTTCCATGACTCTTGGAGTATTTAAAAAGGTGCTGAAGACTAGAAATGTCAGGTAATTATGTAGACGCGGTTACTGCACATTTTTTGTAGAATTGTGTGACTTTCTCTCCCTGGGAGGGCATATAAATAAGCTTTTTCTGTTCTACATTTGGTGTTAGTTGCACAGTTAGCACAAGTGTTACTGCCTAGGAAGTCTCACTTGTGTGCTAGATGGTTGCATCTGCAATTCAGTTCTAGCTCCGATTTAAATTTATTTTCCAAGTAGATCTCCCGGTTGTTTCCATTCACTGCAGTGTGGCAGCATGTGAGCTTGATTTCTTTCAGAAAAAATACTAGATCAGAAGATCCTATCAAAGATTACCCCAGTAAGGTCCCTTGGCTGACTAGCATTCCGTCCATCTGCCTTGGGGCTTTCGTGCAGGGAGAGAAAGAGTCCAGAGGGCTGAAAGAGGAACCTCTGCTGACTGCCGGGTAAGAAGGGATGGCCACTGGTGTCTAGAAAACCAAACTTGGTTTTGCCAGTTGTGCAACAACGTGTACAATAATAGAATTTATAAACCTTTTATAAGTCTATACTTGCAATTAAACCCATAATACCTGCTTACAAATGAAGGCAATTTTTCAGAGCATAGCTGTTTCCAGTAAAAGTATTAAGTGTGGCCTTAGGTGTAGAAGTAAAGTCTTAGTTCCTGTAGTACAACTTTGTATGCAAATTTGGCTTTTTTTATATGTAGGAAGTAGTTCGTATTTTCTGTTAGGTGAGGCTGATTTCTTTGAAAGGATAAAAGGAAGCAAGGTGTCTAGTACGAGCTTTACAAGTCTGAGGGATTTTTGTGTGTAAAAACTCTGAGAAACCATAAAAGCACATGACATATTTAAGGTACAGAGTGTTAGCTGTAACTTAAACATTTCAAGTTAGTTTTAGCCAGAGCAGTTCCGACTGCATTTTATTGATAGATTACTTTGTCAAGTGTTGCAAACTTCTCAGTGGTAAAAGCTTGAAGCTTGTTCATCTTAATTCTGTAAATGTCAAGGTGCTTAGCAGAAACAGGTAACACTTCAAGATTTGCTGTGGGTTTGCTGCGTTTGCTTTTCCTAATGAGAAAATTAGCAGATAGTTCTGTTTCCTCTCTGATGGATGGTGGGATTTTAATGATTCTGCCGACCCAAATTTGTTCTCACTTGTGACATTTCAAGATGGTCAAGTAAGTCAGGAACACAGATGTGGTATGTCTGTACTAGACTTGAGCAGCTTACAAATATTTGTTAAGTAAAGGTCTATAGTCATGGTGATCTTTAAGATAAGGAACTTGATCCTGACAGCAAAAAGAAGCCAGTGAAAACCTCTTAAAAATCTAGTTGGTATTAAAACTGTGACCAGTTTTATGCTACTGTACAAATGCTGTGAAATAAATGTAGTTTAGAGCAGATCTGACCTGATTTGAAATAAAAAATTTAATGCTGAAA
>VYZT01048652.1:0-15998 GCA_013400735.1 Pomatostomus ruficeps
CTAAAACCACAACACCTGGGCAAGTGGCTTTTGGTGGTCATGCTAGAGCAGTGCGGTTGGATCAGATGCTCTCCAGAGGTCCCTTCCAATTTCAGCCAGACTGTGATTCTGGATGATTTAGCGTCACCGAAATCAGCATTTCTCTTCCGAAATATTTACCTTTTGATAACTATGTTATAATTATGTTATGTAAAAGTTCTGCCTGAAAGATTCAGACAGCTTTATTAAGAGCACATCACACATATAACATAAATATATTGCTTTGAAGTACATGCTGAATGCCATACCAAGTAGGGGACAGCACAGAAACCAGTCTTGGTATTTCATGTTATAAATATATTAATGAAGCAATACTACTGTCCTTAAAATAGATAGAACAGAACTTCTAGCCAATGTCTCTCAAAAGTTATCTTTAGCAAAAAGTTACCATTTTCTAGCGTTAAATATTTATAGGCATATGGGAATACCAGTACTGCCCGTCATCAAGATAGCTTTAAAATAAGTTTTTTGAGATGGCAAATCTATATGACAGGACTCAGGAAAATGAAATAACTAAATGAGGTGAAGCACATTTAGAAGTGCAGAAAGAATTTACTGCAGCTAACGGAGCTGTCAGGCAGACTAGATCCTTCACTTGTTATTACAGTTGCTTCACTGCACTTTCATATGACAAGGCTCTGCATTCTCCAAGGCAACTGACTGCTGTGTACTGACTGCCTGGGATTCTGTAACAAATATCCTTCCCCCAGTGCAAGAAACAGCTGGGTAGTGGCAGGGAAAATCTGAGTCTCAGTTAACTTGAGAGACCTGACAAAAATGGATAGAACTGTTTAAATTATCCTGTCAGCGTAAGTAGTCTCATCTACTGCAACAAGATGATGGAGCAGGCTCCTCGTGCAAACAGGAAATGGGTTTCTTATTTCATAAACAAGGGTCTTCAGGGTTTGGTGAGATGTTGAGCTTTTTCAGCTGTCTAGGGCTGTTGGAATGGCTCAGCCATGATGCACAGAACATGAGTTGTGAGTCACCAAATACCATCCAATGAACCATTTCTCCTTGTAGCCATTTGGGACTAACCTACAAAGACTCCAGGACCACAGGGCATAGGAGAAACAGAGACTCAGGCCAGACAGCAGCTGTTGTAGATGCAAACAGTAAACTGTTGGGCTAGTAAGTAAAAGAAAGGGCCACAGTGGGCAGCCATTCACAGTGCACAGACTTTGCTGGTTCTGCAGGACCTGAGGACTGTGCTGCTATGCCTTTTGAAGCTTCATCTATCAGGATTAAGTACATGGAAACACACAATACTCTTGTAACAATGCTATTTTTCACTGTTGACAGATCTTGTCACAGAACAGACTTTCTTGTACTGTAAAGCATTTGGATACAAGGGGGCTAAGCATAGTGTAAATGCCAAGACAGATTACAGCAAAACAGACAATTGAGAAAGGGCTGGACCTTGGCCAGACAATGTATAGCTGTGACAGGAAGCAGTGGGTCAGACCCATAGCTCCTGACTCTTTTCACACCCACCAGTGCCCCAGGGTAGGGTGCAGCCAGCTGCGTGCACCCCTCACCAGTGGAATTGCTGCACTTTGCCTTTGCAGTGGTCTTCCACACCAGTCTGCCGGCCCTGCTCCCCAGGGGCAATGCTGCATGCAGCTTAGTTCAGCTTCCTTCCCACAATTCAGCACGGAGCCAAGCATTCAGCCTTGTCTCTGCAGAAACTGCCTGACAGTTGATGCAGGGATCAAGGCAGCAGTCGAATTTTTCGTTCCATTAAGTATTCACACTTTCTTCCCCTGTCTTGCTGTTGTTGTTTCTAAACATGACAGACAATAATCAGAAAACAAAAGCATTTACATTCTCTCCACTGGCAAAGCAGCACATTCACAACCAACATCAAAGGTGGGTTTAGCGATCATTAGTGCAATACCACACTTCAACATGATCAAAGCAATCAGTGCCCAAACACAATAAAGAAGATGGAGCTCTGATTCAGCTCTTCCATAAAAAGCAACGATAAAGCCATCTGGGGAGAGGGTGAAAGCACAGTAAGTATATGAGGGCATGCAGCTGAGATATTCTTTTACATCAAAACAATTTCTCATTTCATATCCAATTATACCTCTGAGCTGTTCAGCCCAACATTTCTGTCATCTCTGGCTTTCAATTGACATTGCAAATTGTAGAATAGAAAAAACTACCATAAAGCATGTCTCAGTTGAAATTCCTCCTGAAGCGTGTCACTGCAGATAGATAACTCTTTGAGAGCTGGGATACTTGTGCTGGCCTTACTGATGCTGCCAGCCAGCCTCATTCATGTTTGAGTGAGGGACTCTTTAGTTACCACCTAGTTAATGGAAACAGCCTTTTTGCTTTACTGTCTGAATCACAGAGTCATAGAATGGTCTAGGTTGGAAGGGACCTTAAGGATTTACTAGTTCCAACCCCCCTGCCATGGGCAGTGACACCTTTCAATACACCACGTTGCTCAGAGCCTCATCCAAACTAGCCTTACACACTTCCAGGGATGGGGCATCCACAGATTCTCTGGGCAACCTGATCTTGTGCCTCACCACTCTCACAGGAAGGAATTCCTTCCTAATATCTAATCTCAACCTACTCTCTCTCAGTTTGAAGACATTCTCCTTTGTCCTGTCACTACTTGCCCTTGTAAAAAGTCCCTCTCCATCTTTGCCTTTAAGTCACTCCAAAGCCTTCTCTTTTCCAGGCTGAACAAACCCAATTCTCTTAGCCTTTTCTCAGAGAACAGGCCCCTCTAATCAACCTGGTGGCCTCCTGATGTCCTTCCTGTGCTGGAACCGCAGAGCTGGATGCAGTGTTCCAGGTGGGGTCTCACCAGAGCAGAGCAGAGGGGCAGAATCCCCTCCCTGGCCCTGCTGCCCATGCTGCTTTGGATGCAGCCCAGGACATGTCTGGCTTTCTGGGCTGGGAGTGCCCATGGCTGGGTCATGTCCAGCCTCTCACCCACCAACACTCCCAAGTCCTTCTCCTCAGGGCTGCTCTTTGCCTGTTCATGCCCAGCCTGTGCTGATACCAGGGGCTGCCCTGAACCAAGGTAGAAGGTTCAAAGTAGAAAGCTCTAACTGTAAGGACAATGGAATTTGTGACATTGAGTATCCATAGCCAGGGTAACAAATGCCATTGAAGGAAAAAGTGTAGAGATTATATTCATCAAGCCACTGTAATGGATTGATCTTTTTGTCTCTTGGACTTGTGCAGCTCAGGCCACAAAAGTGCATCTTGAAAATCCCACAGGAAGCTTTCATCTGCCTGACTGGGTGCAACTCTGAAATTCTGAACTCAGCTTTGTCTTAAAATCATTGAAACCACCTCTTCTATATGAGAGAGGCATCACTTCAATGCCTTGCTACAAGTTACATATTTTCTCTGAATTTGTGTTCAAAATTACTGAGGAGGGGTTGGAGGGGAGGCTGTGAGAACTTGTGATTTGGAGTTAGGGAGTGGGAGGGGTTTTGTAGGGGACAGGTTAGATTAACAAGACCTCAGATCCAGGAGTCTGGTCTGTCAGTACGTTGCCTATGACTGCAACTGAGTCACTCTGTCTTCTCTTGTGTAAGCTAAACAGCAAGAGCTTCTTAAGCCTTTCTCTGGAAGATGGATTTTCCACACTTGGAATGGCATGTAAAGAAGATGCTTTAAAGATGTATCTCGATGGTTGAATACAAACAAAAGACCAGACCCAGGAAAAAGAAAGGCATTCAGTGATACTTAGCAAGGCAGGGTGCTGGTTTGGAAGCAGGAAAGCATCAAGGAACATTGGCATGTTGTGTCTACAGCAAATTAAGCCAGTAGGAAAGGGAAGCAACTGAGTCGTGTGTTGAAAGAAGGAGCCATGGCAAGTCACAGAGGATACAGGGCAACTCTGTAACAGAGCAGGGAAATTCTGCAGGGGGACGAGATTATTTTGCTTTGAAGGCTGAGATGAGTAATAAAGCTTGGGGCAGAGAGGTGCTCAACTGTGTTGGCATTGAGTGTAAAACTGATGTGGTTGCACTCACTCTCATGAAGCTTCATCAGGATACACAAGTGAGCTCTTCATCTGTATCACGAAATGGCTTCAACTGGATGTCATTCCCATTTTTGCTTTCTAAATACTTACTTCTGGATAACAGCAGCATAAGCATAAGTTCTACCTAGTGGAACATCTCTAAATTAGCCTACCTCCTCTTTTAGAAGTAAAATGGGTTTTCTTTACCAAAAGGTTCAAGGTCACACAATGAGGGCCTATAGTGAGCTCTGGCGCTTCAGCACTGAGTCAAACATGCATGTAGTTCCTGAGAAGAGCACAGTATGCAGGTATGGAAGCTTTGGGAGCTGGCCTGCAGAGAAGAGGGTGTAAACCAGCAAGCAGAGAGCTCAAACAGCAAGCAGAGAGCACTGAGAAGAATTACAATCTGACCTGAAAGGTACCTGGGCACTTTTTGTTGCTCTGGTTTTCCACTGTGAGTGGGATCCTGGCCAAGCACTGTCTTTGTCCATTACTTACTGCTCAGTCCTATTCCTGCTCTTCCCATAACCAGCTCATGGATTTGGTGTGTACTTGGGGCAGGGAAGTGGAGAATTTTGATCTATAAGGGAAAACTAAGGCATAGAATTGCTGTTTTAAGTTGTTCTAGTTCTTAATTAAAGACAGTGTCTCCTTTCCAGACTTTCCTGTAGAAAAGTGACTCTCCCCTGAGAATCTTGCCTGCCAGTGTTGGAGAAGCAGGCTACAGCTCAGGTAGTGTGTCCTTCCAGAAAATACTCTGCTCACATGATTCGTTAGGAATTGTCTGCTTAGTTCTCTTATCCTCTGCAGGAAATACTCAGTTAATAATTTTTAAATTATCACCTCAGATCATTTGTGGCATGGTGGATTGTACCTAGGACTGGATTTCTGTGCAGAACGGAAATGTCCGCACCTTGATCAGCCCCATCACCTTTTATGCTCAGATCCTGCATCCAGGCAAACACTATATAGGGAAAATTCCTGTCTCCTTGCTGCAAGTGAGGAGGAAGAGAGGAAGTGCTGGCACAGAGAGTGGCTCCTCTTTCTGTTCCTGAACTGTCAGAGTAGCAGAGGATTTTTGCTGCAGAACAGAGAAGCAATACAACAGACAAGAAAGGACCAGCAATTACCCATTTTCCAGGAAGTGGCTGTTTACCAGCTGCTGTTTCTTTATAAATTTACCTAAAGCTGCCTTCAAATTCAGGCTTTCTGTGAGTAATCTGTTTTCTGCCCAGAAGAAATATAGAAGTTTCTCTGTCTGCTGACCATTTTTTGTGAATCTAATCACCATAAGAAAAGAGCTGCAATAGCTGTGGGACAGATCACTCTTGAAAAGGATGAACACAGATGAAACATTTGGTATGGTCCTGTATGGGCATGTATCTCAGGGCTTAGCTCACACGTGATTCCATGTTCCTTATGTTGTTGTGATTACAAATTGGGCCTGTCCCTCAGCAGCAAGGGAATTTGAACAGTATAGGCAGTTTTAAACAGCAATGGTGTGTAGAGCTTGGCTTCAAGCTAATATTCATGTAATACCTGAGGTAGTGTGACTGCTGCTGTCAGTGGTCTGAGACAGAGCATGAAGCCTCGAGGGAGCCCATTCCAGCCTATGCATTTTCCCAAGCAGATTTTCCTGTCCTCTGTGAGCACCAGGTTATCTAGGTATACTGTTGCTTATTTACATTGATAGACAAAGATATAATGTACCTAAAACTATCTCACACAGGCGGAATCCCTGTCATGAGAGCACCCTCATGGGCAGAGCTGATGCTGTAACTCAGCTCTAAGTACACAGTGTATATTGTGGGAAAAGGCAGGTCCCGTGCCATCTCTGGCTTTCCCATTTGCCTTTCTGATCTTCCTCAACTAGGGAGACTCCAATGTGACAGTGGAACTATGTCCACCTGTCCTCTGACAGGCACCTGGAGGTAGCAGCCTGGCCTCTGCACACAGGGCTGGAGTATGGATGTGCTCCTGTGTCGTCTCCTTGCAGATGGTGGGGTGAAGGCCACACAGAAGTGTGTGTGGGTGGGATGCAAAGCAGACCCACATGCCAAGCAACCCCACCACCAGGGGAAGATGTGCATGAGCAGTAGTGGTTCTGCTGGAGAAGGAGAGTGCTTCCCCCATAGAAGAAACGGGCACTAGCTGGGAGTTCCTGGGAGGCAGATGCACTGTGATGGAAAGGTGACACCACCAAAAGGAATTGTGCATTATCTTTCAGAGCAGTGGTTTATTTGAAACCTGTTTCCAACTGACTTGACAAATTAATTTCCAAAGCAACAGCAGATGGCAGCAGACAAATGACTCTGTAATTTCAAAGCCTCTCCAGAGAAAGGAAGTGCCACTATAAGCCTGCACTATCTTAACATTACGAAAGAATGGGATCTTAACATCTGCATTAGCTGAAAATAGTATTAGGACACATGTTGTAGGCTGGATTTTTGCAGTTAGTCTCATGGTTTCCATTGGCGTAGCTTCACAATTCTCAAACCTTCTTCTTATCTCAAAATGGCATTTTGAGCCAACATTTAAATGACTAATTTCATGACTATATATGTTTTCCCTGCATAATCTTGGTCCAACCACATTGTTCCTTGATGCTTCAGTTTCTTGTCTGAAAAACACAGATAAAAATCCTGTACTGATCCTGTCCTTTTAGACAGCAGACTCATTGACAGAGTATTTTCCCATATTTTCACATATTCTTTCTTTTATTTTTTCATTGGTGCTGGACTCTCCTTTGCTGGAACCTTACTCCATGCAAGATAAAATGCTTAACAGGCTGCATTGCTTTTCTAGCAACTGATGAGTAAGGGAGCCTCAATTCTGGTTTTTTTGGTTTTGGTGGGGATTTTTTGGTTTTGTTTTTTTTTTTTTTAATGCTATTCTTTGTTGCAGTTTTACTGCTGTCTGTCTCATCCCAAATCTGAACTCTTTTGATAGTTTTTCTTTTTTCATTTTCCCCTTCTCTTAGATGTTTTACTGCTGCAACTTTTTGAAAGAATTAAGTTTGTCCTCCCCTCTGCATCCTCATCACATGACAGAAGGCCCATTAAATGCTATAACCAATAATTAAAACATAAGAAGTGACCTATTCTTTTTGAAGCCAAGTTTCATACATTCTCGGCTCTGACCTGTCCTCCAGAATACATGTAACTTCCTCATCTTCTGAGAAGGTAATCAAATATAATCAAAAGGAATCAAAGGGATGACTCTGTCTTGTCATCTGGTGCATACCCATTAAGCAGAATCAGAAGACAGGAAGCTTTTGGCACAGCATAATTGATCTTTGGAGAGATGGAGTCGTGATCATGGATAAATCTCTTCTATCTCTCACATGAGACATTGTAGCACTGGGTCAGGCCGGCTAGGCCAAGGAGCCCAAAGGAGAGCCAAATAAAGGACCACACAGAGACAGCAAACGGAGAGGGCAAAAAGAGAGAGAGGGCAGAACCCTCTGCCTTTATTTATATGTTTTTACAAATCACCATGGATTGGAGGTAGAAATGACCACCTCTCAATTCCATTGGTCAAAGCATCAATCTATCATATTTCTCCACCCAGTATACTGGAATGATAAACACACAGACAGTTAGGAAAACATAGATAGTTGTTAAGAAACCATGGCCATGTTTACAGAAGAAGTGTGAGAAAGTATTACAGAAAGAGAAACACTGAGAAACTGCAAAACTCAGGACAACATCTCACCCTTTTACCATTAAAAAGAAAAAAAAAGAAAATGAACAATGTTCAAGACAACAAGACATATCACAGCTCAACTCAGTGGAGTTATATCCTTATGAAGTTTGTATAATTTAAAGGAGAACCAGACTAGTTTTCCTTGTTCCAGGAAGCCTAGTCCCTGTGTACCATCATGGTTGTACTTCAGGGGTTACAAGGCAGTTGGCTATCCTAAATTTCCCTTTCTCCTTTGCTAGGAAGAGCAAGTTTGGCCACTTAGACCCGCTGGAGTTACAGAGAAGGTAAGGCTTTGCCTGGTCATGATGGGGCTACATCAAGCTCAAGCCCAGAACTCCATGAGGGTTTCAAAATCAGGAAGGGTAGAGGTGATAGCATGTGAGTCCTGTACAGTCAGAAGGAAAGCTGTAAGAGTATAGACTATATGAACATGAAAAGATCCTCACTCTCATTGAGTAGAAGATGAACTTGGTTGCAGAAGGAGAAAAGTCTTATAGGAAGATATAAATGAGGGAGGAAAGAACCAGTCCTTAGCATGAAGCCCATGAGCAGTGATATAATCTTAGCAAAGCAAGGTGAGGAGCAAAAAATGGCAATGCCTGTTGAAACTAGCAGACAACAAATGAACTTCAGCAGCTACCACAGGGCTGTTCTCTGCTCTCTCTTCAGAAAGCTCTTGGTTGGGTGACCAGTACAGGCCTTCTGGACACAAAAGGAGAGATCACCCTGACATGGAGCATGGCTAGTGAAGATTGGCCTGGCACAGCTGTGACACAAAGGGGCAGAGGTGCATTGGGATGGAAATTACAGGCCACTGCAGGCCTCCCATAGTGTGGAAGGGGTTATATCTGCCTTTTGAAACACACAGGTCTGGGAAAACTCTGGTTCTGCTTGCTGCTGCAGAGAGGCTATACAAGCTTAGAAGTCAGGAGATGCTGGGAACAATGTCATTTCATTCCTAGCTTTTGCCAAAATGTTCTTACTGTCCTATTGCCTCATTTTTCTCTCACCAGGGCTGAGTCAGTAAGAGCTATCCTGCTTACAAAATGTACCCCAAGATCAAACAGAATCTGGGGACTGATTAGGGTCCTCTAGCAGAGATCTGGGCTCAGGCCTACCATTGATCATCCACCTCAAAATGCTGATCCTCAGTTGGTAGCTAGATGAGATGGGTGGGTTTCCACTAGAGAGCAATAGTGTCTCCCCTACAGTCTGCCTTGCCAGCTGAAGGAAGGACTTTTAAAAAGGGAGTATGAGTAACCATGGGGATTGGCACCAGCTGCTGTAAGTGGAAAAGTGACCATTCCTGAAGTGGACATAAATCCAAACCTAAAAGTACAAGGACTGAGATTACTGTTTCTGGACCAGGAGAAGGCAGGGGAAAGAGTACAACAGTCTTACTTTCTGGGAAACCAGTACTGCATAAATTGCAGTCTCAGCTCCAGCAAATGTTCATCTGTCTCCACACAAGCTGTGAAAATAGAGAATTAACTGCTGGGTCCATCAGAAGGATTCTAAGTCAAACAGAGACATCTGCAAATATTCAGTAAACCCAAATGTGGACTGTTGATACAAATATAGCTTCCACCATTAGAAACAAAGTGGGGGAGCCCAGGAACTGCTCCAAGGACTTCAGCAAAAATGATGCAAATGAAGCCAGGTTATTTTTCAAAAAGTATGTTATTGACTTGTTCCCTGAAAATGACATTTCTGCCAGAAGTCTACCTCCAGTCAGAAGCCTTTCCGCAGCAGACAGGAAGCAGGTGCTGCTCCCAGCAGGCACCTGGCTGTGAGGGTAATTGAATAGTACAGCAGAGCAGGTTTGGGACTCATCAGCACTCATGGGCTTTAAAATGAGATTACACGGTGCTTTAAATAAATCAGCTGTATTCTAGCCTCTGAGAAAAATGCTATGACAATGTAGTCTTCTGCGTTTTTTACAGCAATAAAATAGAGCAAACATGTTGTCTCTGCTGCCAAGAGTGGTATTCACCAGTCTTGACCATGTGCTTGGAGGTCTTGTGATCACCACAGGTGAGAAAGGGAATTAATTCATGTCATGTGACAGTCATGTTCTCCTGTTAAAGCTTCCTCAGAGAGGCTTTAAAGTTTCCAGGTTTGAGAGAGAAAGTCAGGCAAGAGCTGGAATTGAGAAGATGCTCTTCTGTACTTACAGAAGTTATCAGTAGTTCTGCCCACAGCCAAATGAGACATGAGTTCTCTCCAGTCAGTAAAGGTGACTTATTGGTCATAAAATGCACGTTTTGCATGTTTGTCCAGAACTTGCCATCTGTCTTGCTGTCTTTTATTTCTGATAAGCCAGAATCACTTAACTCATTGGAAAAGGAAATGGCATGGTAGATGAAGGGGAATTTTTATGGTACATTTTGAGGTAAATTAAACACACATTTTTGTTTAAATATAAAAGAAAAACTTAATGAACAGCACCCTGGGTAGAGTCCTAGAGCAACAAGAGGTTGCATCACAAGTAGGCTTTTTGCATAGGCTGGCAGCAGCACCAATCCCAAGAGTAGCTGCATGGGGCACCTCAGCCCAGCTGTGAATCTATTCCCCAGCCCAGCTCTGCTGGCCAAAGGTGTCCCCTGAGCTTGAGCTCCTCTTGGATCCCATTCCAGGATGGCTACAAGACAATGATTAGGCTGTTGATTATCTCGTCACCAAGGGAAACTACACTCTCTTAATGAAATCCTTTTGTCTCTGTCATTCCTGTTTCCAGTCAGATTAACACCTCCTTCCAGATGGGCCTTCTTGCCCTCCATGCTACATCATACTTTGGTCACAAATTTCCACTACTGAGCAGTTACAATTAGGTTTTCCCCTTCATAGATCAAACTGGCTGATGAAGGGAGCTTTTTAGTCTCTTAAAAAAAAATCCTGAGGGGCATTTTAAGTAGGCGGACAGAGACTCTGACCTGGATTTTGTGTGACAAGAATAGCCAATATATACTTACTTCAACTAGTACTGTTAAGGAGATGGTCTGCAGCCATTCATAATTTTAGGCCTTGCTTAAGGAAAGAGAAACTGAGGCCAGGCTGTTGGAATTGCTTGAGAAGCAGTAGACACAGCATATGGGAATCAGCTCATGCACAGACAGGCTGTGACATGCCATGTACCCCCACCTCTGACCTCTGTGGTGAAAAATGGCACTGACAGAAGCCTCAGAGAGGCTGTGTGCATTGCCGTAGGTCACAAAGTACCTGTGTGTGAGCTGAAAATGGTGCCCTAGTCCCCTGGGACACCACATCCCTACAGTACCAGCCTTCCTGCTATCCTTAGCCTGGCTTTTCTCTGCTTAAACAGTAATGCATGTTCCCATTCCCCTGTAATTAATTAACAAGAAATAATTTATTCTCTGAGAGAAAAAAGATCTTTCTGAGCCTGCTGTGTGTTTAAACAATTATGAATCTCTTGAATAAATTGATACAATAACTATGCTGAGCTTTTAAATCCTTATGGAAAATAACCATTACAGTTTTTATGTGTATGTGTCTATTAACTCAACACCTCCTCAGGGAAGATGAGAGATGTAAGCTCTGAATAGGCACTGGAGTTCCGGGAAGCAAGAAACAGGGCTGCAAGTGCCTTGCTGGCATCACTCGTCTACAACCTTGCAGGAGAGATGACGTCTTGTGCTACCTGGAGCTGTAATCTCATCCCCTCACACGCAGGGGCGATGCAGCCCACGGTGCCCCCAGGCAAGCAATTGATCAGAAAAGCAGTGGGTTTGAAGGGCGCAGGACAGAGCCCTGCCCACTCAGCGATCCCTGAGGCACACGGAGGACAGCGGCCACTATATGCTGTTACCTTCTTCATGGCTGTGCTGATTTTAAAGCTGCTGCATATCTTCAGTCTTCCAGCGGTGTGGTGTCCCTGTGTTGACGCGGGTGTGTCGTGCTCTTAGTCCAGTCGCTGGTTTCTGGGACCGCTAAACTCTCGCTCTGCAGGCTCGGAGTCTGTTGCACTAACCAGAAGAAAAACATCAGTGAAACGAGTGGTGCCATCTACTGGGAATCGAGATTTTTACAGATAAGACCAAGGACTGATCTAATGTCATCAGTAAGGCTCTCTCCAGGCCTTATCTGATACTTTTGCAGCAAAATGTTTATGGAGAGCCCACTGGCACTACTGAAACTCAGAATCTAAATCGGTCTGTTTAGAAATTCCTATGGGGCATCTTCCTCCCACACATTACTAGTGTAAGAGCACATGGAAGGGCCAGGAAGAACTGCTTCTGACTTTTGGACCTAGGAGGAGAAAATGTTCATGCTGCTGTGGTAAAGTGGAGATTAAATGCTCTGCAGCTGTGACAGACAGATGTGGGTTGTTGTGGAGGTCTGATAGCAGAGGAAAGCATTGAGCTTCCAAAAGAGTCTTGGAGAGATTCTCTCTTCTACTTTTGCCAGAGTTGTTTCCCAAAAATTTTGATAAAACACCCTTATAAAACAGGATCTAATTTTGTCACTAACCTCTGCCTCAGTACCTAAGGTATCCAAGAACCAGAGAGCTCTGGGGCCTGGGGAGAGACCTTTTGGAGTCCCTTTTTCTAGACACCTGTATTACTGGATTTGGCCATAATTTTGGTTATGAAATAGAATGGCTCAGACTGCTCAGCAGCTACTGTGTCACTTGAAGTCATTTGCTGTTCAAGAAAACATCTTCTTGTTCACAGTACTCATAGCCAAACACCTCGTCAAGTTTTGCTGCAGTGTGCTGTCATTTTGTCAGATCCCAAAGTAGACAGAAGCCATCAATAAGCCATTTGCTGCTGGCCTAAGACTGTCCACATTTGATTCAGTGGGAATTTCATCTCTGATTTCTGTGGGGAAATTATCATGAATGCCTTAGAAAAATCACTTCTGAACTGCAAATTTCTCTCCTTGTAATGTTTGAAACCTCCTTCCCTACCTCCATATATTGCTAACAGATGTTGTCTAACAAGCAAAAAACCAATTAATTGCTAATATTTTAAATGTTGTCTGCAGCAGTTATTTTAGGTGAGCTATTTGCTGTATTAGAGCTGCAGGCTCCTGTTTTGCTTTCTGCAAAACATCACAAATTCATCAGGTTGGCCTAGTCACAGAAATTCATCAATGTTTTAATGCCCTGAGAAATAGACCTGAGACATTTTCAGTGCAACAGGTTAACACATATTTTGGATCCCGACTTGGACTGCAAGACAGATACAGCATGGATGCATGAAGGTTTACTCCAAATCCTAATCAAGCCAATTTCTCTTAAAGTGAAACATAATGGAGGGACTTGAGAGCAGCCGTTTCCAATGTGCACTGCTAGGATGGGCAGGCTTCGCCAGAACAGTACTTTGAAGTTGGCTTTCCTCACTGATGGGCTCCTATTTAGAGGTGGATCATACATCCTTCTGCTCTCTGTTTTGCAGGGTTTCCTAGGCTTTTTTTTTTTTTTTTTCCAATCCAACTGGTCTATCCTTGATGCTTTAATATGTGTCCAGAAGAGGGGCTGTCTTATGTTTGGGTAGAAAAAAGAAAGACAACCAACACTGACTCCAAGAGGTTTTAATTCTTTCTGAGACAAGTCCAGATAAAAACTGAGCAGCCCCTTGGTCTGTAAATCTTTCAGTGTTGTGACTTTTTTACATATAGGTGAGAGTAAAGCCCTTTCAAAAGCTCCAACTTCAAAATTCCAGCCTGAAGTACTACTGTTCCTGGGAGAAGCCAAAAGTGTCTGTAGGGAAACTGCCTTTAGATCTCTTTTGCTACTGTTTGATGTAAACGGCAATATTCTCCCAAGTCCTGTGCTGCAAGGCTGTTCTGAGAGCTTCAGGGTTTTTTTATACCTGAGACTGATTTTCCTCAAATACTGAAAGGGAGACTTGTGGCCTCTCTTTTAGAAGCACCCAAATGCATAGTCCCATGTGGAGAAACATCCTTAATGTTCTCCATTTCTTAATCCTTGACTTTGAGAGGGTTTCAGTGTATCCTTAAAAGGAAGAGTTGGGAGAAATCTTTATTTGGGAAAGAAATATAACGCTACCAGCCTTAGGAAGTGGAAATATGGTGTTACTCTGAAAATAATGCGTAAAATGGAGAGGGACCAGGGGTGAGTGAAAGTTAAGAGGCTGAGAAGGCTGGGAAGGGCAAGTGGGGACAGGACACTTAAAATTATTTCCTGCTTAACCATGATGTTAGTCTGAGTGTCACAAAGCCTGCTTAGATAGCATTTTACGTGAAAACATGTCTGAATAATATGTGTGCTTTCTTTCAAGAGGATAAGTAGTCTCAGGAAAAAGAAGTTTTGTTGTTGTTGTTTTTTTCTTTTTTGTCTTCTAGAAGGGGTTTATTTTCAAACTCTGAGGCCTGATGCCATTCTTGTTTATGCAGTTTTCATATTCATGAAAATTATTTCACTAGCTCTAACAACTTTGCTCCTGATTTGCACCCATATCCAGCATGCCAGACAAAGAACAGTAAAAAGATTTGGAGCGAAGGAGCAGGAGTAAATCCAGTGGTGAACAAGAATGTCCCCACAAGCTTCAGAGCTGGAGCTTAAAGCAATGTAAAGCATATGCCATATCCCATGCCCGGTGACCTCAGAAACTGCAGTTTATACTCCTTCACCCTTCATTTGCTAAAAGGAAAAGGAAAAGATTGTCATGGTACATTAAAATGAAGGCTATGCATGTGAGAGGCTCAACAGAGATTTATAACCTTGGAGTTTTCTTTACAAATAGTCCTTGAAGTAGTGGTTTGGGAGGGGGGAAGTTCACTTTCCTTTAGCACCAGATGCAGTAATCAGCTTAGATTGTTTTCTCCTCTTTTTGTGATCCAAGGAGAGTAGAGCTGGTCTTGTCTGAGCTGCCTCATAGAGGCAGTGGTGATATTGACACTAGTTTGTTCCTCTATATTCCCAGAGTATTTGCAGGGGAGCAGGGGGGCTGTTGTCTCCTCCTTCCCCTGTGAGGAACAACTTTTACTAAAATTTGCTAGAGGGGAGTGGATCTGTTCTGAAAAACATGGTGGGGGTATTAGGAGCAAAGAAGAGACTTCTACTGCTTTCAAGTGCTTTTGGGATAAGGACATATTCCAGCCCAGTTCAGGCTGAATTTTGCATGCATGCTGAAGCCCCGCCAGTGTAGCTGGCAACACTGCTTTCCAGCGGCAGCCTGGTTATCAGAATGTGCTAACAAAGACCTTGTGCCCTGACTCCAATGAATGATCATGTTTCTGGCAGCCATGTGGACCATATGCCTTTGCAGGCTAGTGCTGCCTGGTCTGGGAGCACAGTATTCATTTCCCTTACCTCTTCTGATGTGACTTCCGTGCTGCTTTCAAGAAGGCTTTTGCTAAAGATAGCCTCGCTGAAGAGTGAGGTTGGCTCCACCACACACAGGGGTCACAAGGAGCCATAGAAGCCTTCACATTTGGTGACACAAGGGTTATCAAGAGGAGAGCTCTGTGTGTGCTCTGTTTCAACAATGTGCTTTGTCATGGCAAATGATATCACAGGTTGCGCACACTCCCTCCTGCTTATAACTTTGAGTGGCATCTGTACCCTTTTTGACAGACAAGACTTCTCTGGAACAGGCTTACTGCTGGCAAAACTTTGGGGAACATGTGATGAAGAGAGAGTACAACAACAACAACAACAACATGAATGCTATATTTGAGTCACACGGAAAAGGACGTGCAGGACTTGAGTGATCACAGGAGCAGTAACATAATACACACCTCGGAAGTGTTCTGCTTTCAGTGGGTGAGTAACTCTACTGGATATGGCACAACAGAGTTCCGGGAAGGGAGGCTGCTGACAAATACCTGCTTTCCTTCCCCTAGTGTGCATTCCTGTAACCACAAACACCATTCAGCAAGCCGATGTGAAGGTGTGTCAGACTATCAACATTTCCATGCTGTACCTGAAAATTATGCTTTGACTTCTAGTACCTTTGCACAGTAAATATTTGCGTAATGTAAAGGAAAGTGGGGAGAGCCCAGCCTGAAGCCTCCCCTGCCCCTTCTTCTGCATATGATATGCTTTGGTGTAGCCCAACATAGTCTTGCCCATTCCCCAGACAGCCATGCTCAGAGCACTCCAGAGACCCTGGGATGTGATTTCTGGTGGAACTGAGTGAGTTAGCCACCCTGGAAGCTGGAATTCAGGTTAGAAACATTGTAGGGCACATTTGTGAATATTGTGCTCAAGTGACAAGCAAGCTGTGTTCCAAACACGGTGGCTTATGGTCTCCTTTGGCTGTGAAGATGC
>VYZT01048653.1:0-67588 GCA_013400735.1 Pomatostomus ruficeps
GGTGCTGTTGGTGATTCCCAGAGCAGTTGTGTGGCCCCGGAGGCAGCCTCAGCAAGGAGCGCAGCAGGAATCAGGCATTTCACACCACCCAGAGCAGTTCTGAGGGTTCTGATGTGTGTGCAGCTTTTCAGCCATCTGCAAAACGTTTCACAGACTAATACAAGGAAATCAGAGGCACAAACCAGCAGGGGAGTTTTCTCAGTTGTATTTCTCTTGGATATAGGGTCCTTATCAGTGATGGAACAGCCTGGCTCTGTTTGGGCCCATTAGTTTTTAGTCTCTTCAGTGCTCTGTTGTCAGCCAGTGTCAGCGTTTCCTCCAGATGATCCACTGCCTTTCCTCCAGATCATCCACTGCTTTGATGTGCCTTCCTGCTTTGTGTAAAAGTTACAGCCGTGTCTTTGTTTCTGGGCTCTGCTGGAGCTGGTTTGCCCTCGCTGTTTATAACGAGGCAGAATTACAGCAACAAAGGACCCTGGCAAGCGCCGCCTTCGCCGCCAGGCCCTGAGAGCTGGGCACTGTTGAAAGGAGAGAAACTGCAGAATTTACCCTTTGTCCCTTTGGTCTCTAGGGAGAAGATTTTTAATCTAATGTGAATTTTGTGCCAGCAAATCTTGATAAAATTCTCCTTGGAATATTTAAGATTTTAATTTGCTTTGAAGGTTTCTTTTTGTGTTCAAACACATCAGTGTGGAAATTGAGCATTTGTTCATCTGGCAGCTGTTGACGATGATGTGAAGATGTTTCCAGTTTCCCCCCTCTTTGTAGTTGATAATAACAGTGTTGATTTTCTTTCCATATTAAATAATCAAAAACTCCCAATTTTAAAGCTCCATGGAAAGTACTGTGGATTTTGTCTAATCTGTCCCAGATAGCATAGAACATGGGTTTAGTTTAGAATAGAGAAGATCAGGGATCCTTGACAAAATGAATATTGTGCAGGACAGCATCTGATGGAGTGCTCTAAGCCACTCTGGCCACCACCAGGTACTTCATATAGAGTAATGTTACCGGAATATTTTTCCCTTAGGGGTTTGTTTTTTTTTTCAGATTGTGCTTTGACTTTGAAACTGTTTGAGATATTGAACCTGTCATTTAGACTTGCAGCATTCTTGGAGCTCACATCTCAGTTTTTCCACCATTTGGTTTGGATAAAATCTTACCCTTTAGGGAAAACAGTTTGGCTTTAATACTTCATAGCTGCAATGCAGATTATGTGAGTAGATTTTACAATCTCCCTCAATTCAAAGCTGGTGTTTTGCAGCAGTTTCAGTCCTTGACAGATACAGCCCTGAAAACAAGAGTCAGCACTTGTGCTGTCACTCCTGTAACAGTCACAGAGACTGGAGGTGAACTCTTGTCTAAAATGCAACAAGCCAAGCCTGTGTGTTGCTTTCATTTTCAAATGCGAGAACACTTTGGATGAGGGTACTCAGCGGGGATTTTGAGAAACTTTGTTGATTTAAATTTAATCTCTTTCACCGAGTTTCACTGCCAGAAACAGTTTTAGTGGGGTATGTTTTTGTTTACAGCAGTGCAGCTGATACTTGTCAGCTATCTCACAGTACATCTTAGCATAGGAAAGGACCAGAAAATGTATTCGAGCAGCAAATCCAAACCCTCCTTTCTCACTTAACCTCCCTCTGTCATGGTGTAGTCTACAACATATAGTGAGAGTGGGCATGCAGGCATTGGACATCTCTACTTCTATGAAGAAAGCATCGTGTATAAGAGTAGAGAGACTTGGCAAGAACGGGCAGCTGCTGAGTTTGTTGGGGTTGTTTTTAAGCTGTTGTAAAATGCCAAAGCAAACAGTTCTCTTCTGGTTTCCACTGTGACCTTGGACTTTGAACATCGTGAAAAACTCTGGGATATTAGAGTTTTCTCCTAACTGCTGAGTTGCTTGTGTGTAGCCTTTCTGCGTGAGAAGTGAGCATTGGAGATGCACTGAAGCTGAGTACAATGAAACTACAACAAATATCCATATTCAGAGCTATGAAGTAGAGCTGAAAATCTGGCCTCCAAATGTATTTGGCCATCGGAAATGAAAAATGTCGTGGGATTACTCAAAATGTGTATGCATTGTACCTGTTTTTATTGCATCTGGTAACTTGGAGTTAAAGTACTAAGTTGTAAATCCCTGTACTCTCTCTCAGGACTAACACTGGCTTGAGTCACATGGGCTGAGTGAAATCAGTGCAATTGTTAGTTTAGCTTTGTCAGTGCTTTCCAATTTTTTGTTAATATAGTCACAGGCTTACTGGAAATTGTGGCTTCTTGCTGGGCTGTCCCTTGCAACAGAATTCTCCTGTGATTCTCTTAAATAAACTTTCCAGTGGGAGCTACGTGTTGATCTACCCAGCTTGTTCCTACCTATGGCCTCGCTGGGTCTTGGAGCTGTTTCCCAGAGGTGAACAAGGCTGAAATCTGGTTTCTTTTACATCCATGTTGAGTAGGGATGATATGTGATCTGCTGTTGGCAAGTCCTGCAGCTGATCACTAGGGTGTAGTTCTGAACATGGTGAGCACAGGGTCTCTTGAGCAGCTAAAATATGTTCCTCATTAAAACTCTTGATGAGCATTGTGCTTAAGTTGCGTTTGTGAAAGTGAGCTGTCGGATGGTGTTTGTTAATTTTTACAAAAGCTGTCTATTTTTCTTTCTTTGTGAGGTCACCTCAATCTCCACTCTCATCAAATGGTGCCCCAAGCTGCAATAAGCAGTGGATTGGTGTGGGAGGGTTATGGCTTTATTGTGAGTCTGGGTGACTGCATGAATGTGAATTATCCCTCCCTTTCAGTTCTTCCAGGGGATAAGCAGTGGTGCCCTGCAATCCTAAACTTGCTTTCTAATTCTGTTTTACTCTACAGAAAGAAAGTGGGGAAATGGTCAGTTAATAACAACTAGCTCAATAAAAGTTAGTCGTAAAATTTTTCCATTTATTGGAAATGGTCTCCCCACGGGGAGAGTGTGAGATGTGCAGATGATGCTGTCAGGAGCTATATGCTGTCTTGCTGCAAAGAGTCTTGATTTCAGTCTTTTTTCTAAATGACTGTATGGGCCTTAAGAGATGGAAGAGGAATGTTAATTGTTTCTCAGGGCAATGTCTTTACATTAAAAAAAATGCCAGCATGTGCAGGATTGCTTGAAATGTTCTACCTAGTGCTGCTTGACCGAGCTGGTTGACAATCTACAGACAAAAGGCCAGCTCAGCCCAGTTTCAAGTCTTTATTTTGTTTTCACCATGTCTGCCTCTTACATTACTGAGTCTTTTCTCCTAATCCCTCTTTCCCTGCATCCCTCATTCTCCGAATGCACAGGCATTGCTTTTCTATCAAATGGCTCTTTTCTCTTAGCCTTTGAATAAGTCCTTTTTGTGTCACAAAACAATATTGACATACAGGACAAACGCCATTGCTAAAGGTGCTGTCAATTGTAAACTGAAATCTGCTCTAAATTCAGGAGCTCTCAAGAATGAGGGAAGACTCTAATGAAACACCTGTTTGCTGACTTAGAAATTACAGGTGTTTTTGTTGTAGTCCCTGACACTCTAAGGCAGGTGACATGGTAGTGCTGGAGCTTTTTCTACCTGTCCCTGTTCTCTTTGCCTGGCACATGCAGGTGTGGAGGCTCACAGGCTGGATCACCAGCTCTGGGTGCTTCCTAGGCTTTGTGAATCGCCACCTGAAAGCAATACAGGAATAGAAACCTTGTGGTCATAGCTTCAATAGAAGCTCTGATGGCTGCTGAGAAATGTGTCGCTTTCTTTCAAGTCTCAGACCAGGTCTTTGTGATTTTTATTTCTTTCTTTCCATGTAGGCTGTGTGTCATCGTGAGCAATGGCCCCCTTTTTACGGATATCCTTCAACTCGTTTGAGCTGGGACCCGCACAGAATCAAGGAGAACAGCTACAGCCCTTCTGTGCTATCAAGATGAAGGAAGCTTTGACTACAGGTGAGGTTACAAATGGGGATGCTTTGCTGAATATGAGTAAATTTTTGAAAAATGCTGTAACCCTCAATGGCAGTGAGTCTTGCTCTTCCTGTCATGCCAAGCACTTCAGTGTGAGCTTTTCTTTTGGAATGAGAGAAATAACAATGGCTGTTGTCTCTACACCCACCTACAAGCAAGGCTTCTTTATTAGTACTCAGGACAGGGAGCTGGGCTGCAGCAGATTTGAGAACTGTCCTCAAGCACAGAGCAGCAAATGATCTTTATTGCCTTGGAGGATAGGTAAGGATGAGGTGCAGTTTGTTATTTTTGTAGCAACTGAGGCACTTTGGCAGAATTGTTTGCTTGAAGTGACTCGCACCCAAGATCCTTTTAACACACAAACACAGAATAAGCTGTGCTGGACCCTCAGTGATCATTGAGTCCAGCTCCTGGCCCTGCCTGGGACCATCCCCAGGAGTTGCACTCTGTGCCCAAGAGCGCTGTCCAAACGCTCCTGGAGCTCTGGCAGCACTGGGACCATGCCCATTCCCTGGGGAGCCCGGTCAGTGCCCAGCACCCTCTGGGGGAAGAGCCTTTTCCTGATATCCAAAAAAACCTCCCCTGACACAACTCTAGGCCATTCCCTCGGCTCCTGTCACTGGGCCCCAGGGAGCAGAGATCAGCGCCTGCCCCTCCTCTTCCCCTCACGAGGAAGTTGTGACTGCAGTGAGGTCTCCCCTCAGTCTTCTCTCCAACTGAACAGACCAAGTGACTCACTGGGCCCTCAGCCTTCAAAGACCTCATCTTTACAGAAACTGCTCCAAAGGTTTTTGGTGTTTTTTGACATTTGACTAGAATACACCACTGTAGCCAAACAGGATGAGTGGGAATTGCTGTATTGGGCTAGACTGCAGCTCTCTAATCCTGCATTGTGGCTCTTGGGATTCACAAAACATCAAAGAATGCAGAAAAGCGTGAAGTTTCGTTTTCCTCACAATGTGATTGGTCCTTTCCCTTATTGCTGAGGGTAAAAGCTGCATTTAAACTTGAAATAGAAGGCATGGTGTCCTTTCCAGAAAGTGTTGTCATCCAGCAAATGTACTAAGTTCCAAAGAAGCAGTTTCCTCGTCTGCTGGGAGAACCTCTGAAGAAATGATGTTGAAGGTGTTGCAGCTGCCAGAACATGTGGAGAAGGTGAAAGGGATCTAAATAAATTCACTGGTTTTTTTCCAGCCATTTGCTTTTCAAAAGTAGAGTTGTCCCAGTGTTTTCCCTCTTTGCTTGCATGTGCCTTTGGCGTACTAAGAAAAGGGGGAGGAGAGGGCACTACTTGGAGAGGTGAGTGATTGGAGTAATCAGGAGAAGAATCTGATGCTCCTGTTGTCAGTTTGACAAGATCTGGAACACTTTTTTGTTGGATTTGAACGTTGAAACTCGATCAAGGAAAAGCTTATTGTATAGGAAGAAGAAAATCCTAGTGCTTAATGATTAGGCATTGAGCCAATTTGCAAACATGTGACGTGTTTTGAAACCAGGAGTGTGAGCAGAGAAGCCAAGGAGGCCTGAACGCAGCAGAGGCAGGAACAGAATTCTTGAAGGCTGTTCATTGCTGACACTGAAACGTTCATTTGCAAATAGGAATGTGATGTGTGACAAACCTTACCTAGTGTGATTTTAATTACAAAAGCAGCATGGCTGGGCTGGAAGCTGTTGCCAGTAATTCAGACAGCTTTATGTTTTCTGTAGGGTAAAAATGTATGTAGCTGACTGATCAAAGCAGATATTTATTGGGACATGGGAATAGGGAGGGGAGAGTCCTGTGGACAGACTGAAATCATTCTTTCCCCCTCACAGAATCTTACAAAGAGTAATAGCAACTCTTCTACAAACTGCTGCTGTTTCTGCAAACCCTAAATTACTGTCAAAGGTTCTGCAAATAGGTGCAATTCCTCCTATTGCCAAGGGTGCCTCCTGAATTGTGCCTTTTTGGTGAAGGGGTTTGGCTTTCGCAATCCAAAAAGCAGGCCAGTGTCAAAGCCTTGCTGTGCAGACAGCCTGCTTTTTATCCCCCTCCTCACCTTTATTGTCTGTCCTCATAATCTCTAAATAAATGTGTAGATGTGGCACTTGGGAACATGATTTAGTAGTGACCTTGGCAGTGCTGGGTTGATGGTTGGACTTGATGATCTTAAAGGTCTTTTTCAACCTGAACAATTCAGTGATTTTGTGACAATATTTTCAAAGTTTTGTTTGGTAGTGCAGGGCTCAGGAAGTTTGCACTGCAAAGGGTTTGAGTTTTCTGTCAGCAGAGTTCCCCAAATTCAAGAGAAAAGCTCCTGACTGAGTACGGGAGGAATGCTCAAGTTTGGTTTGCAGTGGAGAGGTCCTCAGGTGGCCATTTCTGGCATTTTGCAGTGTCCTTTGGTGAGTGGCCCAGGGCTGTGTCCGAGCTGTAGCTCCCAGCGCCGCTGTTGGCAGCCGTTCCCCGATAAAGCAGCGCAAGGACACCATTCCCTGTGCTTGTTTGCAGAGCTCAGCACAGCTGAGTGGAGTGCATCCAGCAAGCTCTTAATGAATGAGAGCTGCCTTTGCCCTCAGTTTCCAGGAAGATTTTTAAATATTAAGTATCTAACAGACCACACCGCAGCTTCCTGGGGAAGGGTCCAACTATTTAATCTGCTTTATTACTGCCTTGATATCATAACAGCAAATGGATCATTCAGAGCTGGAGAGGCACTTAGAAAGCACTTCCATTGCAAAAAAATTATCTTGATAAATAGCAGAAATCGTGTAGAATGTAGAAAATTATATTCAATTACCTGTGCACAAATGGAGAATAATTGGCTTGGCATCAAATCAGAGGAAAGCTGGGAGGTGACACTGTGTGCCAGAGTCACAGCAAAGAGCTGGATGTGGTTTTTGAGGAGGCACCATCCTTTTGGATGTGTTGGGACTTAGAGACGCAGAAATATGCCAAAGCTTGTCAGAGATGGTGCAGTCACTGGCTGTCTTCTGTGCCCAAGATATGGACAGGAAGAAATCAGCTTAATTGGTAGCAAGAGAGACTGAAGCTGTGTATTAGAATCACAGAATACCAGGCTGGAAGGGACTTCAAGAATCATCCAGCCTTTCTTGGCATAAAGGAAAAAAATCCATCTACTGAGAATAGTGAAGCACTGCAAAGCTCCTAACAAAGGAGTGTGTGGAGATGCTCTTAAGGGAAACCAAAAAAGAAGGGGGGAAAAAAAGACTTTTTTTAAGGTAATTTTAGCTTTTTTGTTATTCCTTAACTACACGAGGTCTGCATGTACTACAGAGGACAGATAAGGTCCTGAAATATCCTTTAAAAAGTTGCAGTCATGGTAGAGACAGAGTACAATGCCAAGGAGAGTGACTTATGAATCCAAGTGAAATGTTGGGATAACCTGGACATAGATTAATGGAATGTGAAGCCCTTCATCTCTCAGACACTGGTTTCAATTTAAACTGGGTCAGTGTAAGGTTTATCTTAATTTATCTTACAGCAGTAGGTATTCACTATGATCAGATGACACTTCTTGGAGATTTATACCAGAATGGAGCCAAGTTGTGACTGACTAAACCAGCTTATGAATTCCACAACAGGGCTTGTCCCTCCTGCTCTCTGGCTCCATGTTAACACCTTCACTGCCTTTGCATGTTCGTCAGGGTGGGATTCACCTTCCACGTCATGAACGTTTGAACTGAATATTTAAACCTTGTTCCAACAACAGTAAAAGAAGCAGTAAGACTGCTTTTAGTTTCAGTACAAGTATTCCCTTTTATTTCATTGAGTTTAAGTACTAGATCTATATTCATTTTACAGTTTCTGGTTTGTTTTTTTTTTGGTGGCTTCCAGAGAGAGGAAAAACTCTGGTTCAGAAGAAACCCACCATGTATCCCGAATGGAAATCGACTTTTGACGCCCACATTTACGAGGGCCGGGTGATCCAGATTGTGCTGATGAAAGCAGCAGAAGAGCCACTGTCTGAAGTGACTGTGGGTGTGTCACTGCTGGCAGAACGGTGCAAGAAGGGCAACGGCAAAGCAGAGTTCTGGGTAAGGAAAAAGATCCATTCCTCAAAAGTGCTGACCGGGTTATGTTTCTTTCAAGCTGAATGAATGCCTTGTGCCTTTTAGGCTTACAGATTTTCCTAGGTCAGTAGAATCTCTCTAGTTTGTGCTCACCTGTTACATTTGGGGATTTTTTCACACCTTAACTTGATTTCCAAGAACAATTATTCAGAAGAGTAAAAGCTAACAGTGGTCAGTTTTAGCCAGTTCAGTGGTCTCAAATCCTCTGCTTATTTTCCATAGAACAGGTACCACGTTGACATCATCAGTGTTAAACTTTCTCTGTACAATCTGTCACGGCTTGGACAGAGCATCATGGCCAGCAGAGAATCATGAGTTCACTTAGCAGAGCCTGTGAGGTTATTTCCGTGTGTGCAGAGGCAGCCTGGCATTAGTAGCTGTGACTGAGGTCTTTGCCTTCTGTAAACTTCATTGGGAAAATGTTCTGAGTGTCAGACACTGCCTTAGAGCTGAACTCGCTCGTTATCCCAGTAAGATGATGGGATTTGTGGGGATATGTTCACGGGTGTACCTAATGCAGCTGGGGTTTGGTTTTGTCTGGGGATTGGATTTTTCATCCCAAGTTGTATTTAGTGTAACCCAGGGATACTTTGCTCTGTGCTGAAGTGAAGATTGAATCACTCTTACGTGGTTAACGGTTTCTTATCTTTTGTGAAGGCAGCAGTTTAAGAATTAGTGGCTACTTTCTGAGCACAGGAACTGACCTCAGTTGTTGGCTTAAAAGGCACCTTTTTTTTTGCTGGTCTGTAGAATTTGCCACAGAAACCATGTGGAATGGTTTCGAGGAGGAAAGGAAAATAAATTTTGATTATACCACTTTTTTTCATTGCCAGCAACAGCATTTGATATCACTACGGTTTGTACTCTCAATAAACATATAAAGGATTGTACCGACTTTTTCTTTCAAAACTGGGTTCCTGTGCAAATTGAGTTTACTAACAGTGAAAACAGAGGCCAACAAACTTCTTTGCAGAAACGGGAAAGGGACGTGGACAAACAATGTGAACTCTGACCGTGCTGAACTCCTGGGGGCACATCAAAGCAACACAGAACACGAGTAAAAGCAAGAGAATAAAAGCCCCTGACTCAGCTGCAATAGGGAGATATGGAAGAGGATTGTAATCAAATAGTTATTGAATGGTCTACTTTGATTCCCTAGAAGGAGCTGTTTGAATTCCTGAGAGATGCAGTCAACCCCACACTTCACTGTTGCTATCTTTCTTTCCACAGCTTGACCTTCAACCTCAGGGGAAGGTGCTGATGGCTGTGCAGTATTTTTTGGAAGATGCAGGTAATGTCACCAGTTTATTTCCAATCAGTTATGTGTAAAAAGGTTTTTTTGCAGAACACAGAATGTAGCTTGCAAAAAAAGAAATCACCTGGTGTACAGAGTAGAATGCTATTAACAAATTTTATTAATTTGCTTTCTAGGTGGTTGGTTGGTTGGTTGTTTTTTTTTTTTTTATGTGGACTCATGGCTGGATTTGTTCATTTCTAAATGCTGTTGCATTTAGGCACTTTTGCATCTTTAATATGTCTGTTCTCATGTTTTGACGTGATAGAAAACATATTATCTGTTCCTTTTGAGGTGCAGAGAAGTTGAATCTCCTGCTCTAGCTTATGTGGGAAACTCTTCTTGTGGATTGGAGAAGTGGGTCTGAGTTTCCTGGGATTCAGGCATCCTATTAACTAATCAGAGAAACTGATTGTAGGAATGAGTGAATGGTTTAGTGTTAAAATGCAAATCCAGTCAATGATCTGACACCAGTTTAAAAAGTGAACAGCCTGTCTGTGTCAGCAGCAGCAGCAGCATTTGATATCACTGTGGTTTGTATGCTCAATAAACATATAAAGGATTATACAGACTGTCTGGAAATGAACTAGGAGGGAAGCTTCAAGTACAATAATAAAACCAAGAATTTTGGCATGGATTTGTGTACCTGGGGAGTCCTTTCCTAAAGGAAACGCTGTAAACCTCACAACTTGCTTAGCTTGTAGTTAAGACTTTCCCATACTAGAATTGATGAAACCATTATTTTTTGGTAATAATATTGTAGTTATAATGTAACTGCTCTGCCAGGTTAGCCTATCAGTCTTGTAAGGTTTAATAGCATGTGTTTATAAATAACTGGAGAGAGCAGGCAGGAAGTTTTGAAGCATGGGTGGGTTTTTTTACCCCCCAGAGGGAGCACAGTTGTGCTGTCCAGAACAAGTTAATTGTGAAGGTACCGTACATTTCTGTACCATCTGTGCAGAAGATACTAGGACAGCTACTGAAGACAGAACGTGACGTGCACAGGTTACATTTCAGAGGTGACATTTCATCTTTGTGATGGCCAAAAACCACGGCCTATATGCTTGTCATTTTGGTCTCTATGGAAAGTTAACTCTTTAAAGCAAAATTTAAAAAAACACTGTGACTTTAAAGAGTCTGTGAGAGCTTTTCTGAGGTTTGCATTTAAACTGCTGTGAGCCGTTGTACTAGAAAATATTTATCTTGGTCTTTGTCACAGTTTCCTGTGCAAGGCCGTTTCATGGGGCAGTGGTATTATGATCATATCTGTTTAATGAGAGCCACAGAAATCCATTTCTCCTGGACACCCAGAAGCTTCTCAAGCAAACCTGTAGAAACCCAGTTTGTGTATTCTCTGTTGTTTATTTAATGAGGCTGAAGCATATTTCCTCCTCTCCACGCAGCCATGTGGAAAAGTAGAGATGGCATAAGTGAAAACCTTCTGTAATTAATTATTAGCTGTTAGTAGGAAGGTAATATACTTGTGTGCTGTAAGTACTAAGTTAGTTGTACTTAACAGTCAAAATAATTTAAAAATAGATCCTATGTTCTTGCAGTTATAGTCATTGCCTTTATTAGGGGTTGCAGATGATGGTGGATGAAGCCTAAATACCAAACAGATAATTAAGTCATGCATTTATATTCTAACTGGCAAGTTAATATTCACATCTTAATGCACTTTTTTGACCTTCTACTTTGCAATGACTTCCTATTTGCTTTCTGCTTTATATGAAATTAGTCACTGATATGTTTTTGGTAACTAAACCACAGAGGTGGTGAAAATTGCCTTTCCAAAACATTTATACATCTACATTTTGTGAAGGAAAGTCACTCAATCTGATATTTCAATGTGAATACTGCAAATATCAATACATTTTAACAAACTACTCCTCCTCAAGGTTGTAAACCTCCCTTATGTCAGTGTGTAACTCTGCTAAGTAGGCAAACACTGATTTTTGGCTCATCTTTGCATAAATGTTCTCTCTAGTTAAATTAGCAGTGTGAGAGCAGTGAGGTTTGCTGGTGCATTGCAAGGTGTTTGTATGTATTAACCTCCATTCCCCACACTGCTGACACCCTGAGTTCATAGCTGAGAGCTCAGAGACAGTTCACATTCCTCTCTCTGAATTTGTCATTTTGTTCTCCCTCTGACCTGCCCTTCCATACAGAACTCCATGGTAGCTGTGTTTCTAAAATACTAAAAAAGGCTTGTTCAGAAACTGGTATTTCAGTTGTTCCCTGGTTTATTCAAAGGTTTTGCTGCCATTTGTAACTCTGAGTTATAGGTGCTACCTTTTGTTTGAAAATCTCCAAGCACTTCACAAAAGTGACTAATTCTTTCTTTGGCTTGTTTTGCAAACTGAAGCTGCTGTTTTTCAAACCTTTCTTCTAAGCAGCAAACGTTCTGCTACCTTTAGAGAAAACTCCTTTCCTCTGCTTTGATGGTGCAGAGCAATATTGAGCAATGAGAATGTTACTGCTCCATTAACAGGTATTTTCTTAGATTAAAAAAATCATAGAAGGTATTAAAGGTTCTTCCGTGGTAGACCACCCTGAGACTTTTCATTTGAATATTCTTTTTCCAAATTGAGGCCTGACCAGTTAATTTAGGGCTACATATGAAAAGTCTTACCAATCTTAGAGGGTTTTTTCTTTCTAGACCCTGTAAAATGGGGACTGCAGAGCCCTTAAGTGGTCAAAGAACCTTTTTGTCTTCTGTCCCGTGATTTGAATATGAGCTTGTGCTGAAAATTCAAAAGCTTTTCTCCTGATGTGCAAAACGTGAGAACATGGTGTTAACCTCAATTTTCATTTCAGAATATTGTTTTCCTTCTACCCCTCCTTCTCTTGTTGTAGTATTGAAACCAGGTTATAATTCTGTAAAGCAGCTTTAGTTTTAATAGGTGGGACTTGCAGTACGTTTAATGCTCTGCGTGATCTTTGTTTATTCAAATGTAGTTAATGACCTCCTCGAGTAAGAAAACGCAGAACCTTGCTCTCCTGGGTGGCTTGTGCAGTGTTAGCAGCTTTGGGAGTGTGCTGGTTGGTTTGAATTGTCAATTCTGAATTGTTGTTTTGCTGGCTACAGCTTCCTGCAGAAAGGGATAGTGAATTTTTTCCTTAAAATGCCATTAGAAGTACCAGAAGGTGAGTAATTCGCATGTGAATTTTTGATATCTTAAGTGTCTGACTGCTGAGAGAGGGACATGAACCAGAGAGCTGCACGTATTTTGAATATGTTATTCTCTGTGTGTTGAGATGAGTGTTGGGGAAGCATGAGATTTCAGCATTTTTCTGAGCTATCTGTGAAAAATAGTAGGGTAAATAACAGGTTTGCCATTTCAATCTGCATATTTTACGGGCCTAAAGTAAGATTTGAAGGAAGTGTGTCTGTGGATGAGGTGTGTTGTGGAAGGATGGTTGCATTTTTAATAAATAATCATGGTGAGGGCTGAAAAGCCAGAACTGTGCCTTATAATGGTACATGGGGATGTTGGTGTGATTTAATCATTGAACTGAGGAAATGCTGCTTCTAGAAATTTGGCAAAGCTGGAGGCTATTCAGTGGCACCCAGCATCTGCTTTAATCTGCACCTAGAAGCGCGATTGCATGAATTTAATGAAAACATCTGCAGGCTTTGTCTTCTGATTTTCTCTAGGAAAGTCAGAAGTCTCTAGTTGCAGTGGCAGTGATTTAATAGAGCCCAGGCTGGTGCCTGTGGTTCCCAAGGCAGACAACGTGTTGTGTGGAGCAGAGAAAATCTGATACAGTTTGTACGTTCAGTGGAAGTTTGATTCAGATGCTGTGTCTTTAAAGGCTGGGTTTGCAGTGTAATCTGAAAAAGAAAGAAAACCTATTTTCCAGTTTATTCCTGGTTTTATCACCACAAATGAGATACCAGTGGTCTCTGCAGACACATTTACCAAAACACTGAGCTGTAAAACGAGCTCTGTGCGCTGAGCACGGGCTGTGTTCGCTCTGCAGCTCTGGGTGGGTGGGAGCACCACAAAGGCTGGAGTGTGTTTGGTTTGGGGTTTTTTTAAATCCTGGATTGAAAAGCAGAGCTTGTTAAAACTGCTGTTTTGTTTCACACTTTTCTGCAAGGCCATTGGGTCAGTAATGCCCAGGAAAGGTGAGGTCAGTACAGACTAAAGTGGCTGCAGAGCAGCCCCTCGGTGTCAGAGCAGCAGCAGGTGCTGGCTTGGGGCTGAGGCAGAACTTCATCCTTGATTTGTTCAAGGCCAGGCTGGACAGGGCTCTGAGCAGCCTGGTGTAGTTGAAGTTATCCCTGCCTGTGGCAGGACACTGGAACTGGATGCTCCAACCCAAACCTGTGATCCTCTTTGGAGGGGTAGCATGAAGATCAAAATGGTTTAACAGAGCAAGTTCATCTCACAGAACTGTAGGCTTTTGGGAAACTTCTATTTCTGTAAATGGTTTCTTGGGGTTTTGGGGTTTGATTGGTTCTTTTTGGTTTTTTGGTTGGGTTTTTTTTTTTGTTTATTTGGTTTTTTTTAACAGATTATCTTTAAAGCAATCTTCTCCAGCACCAGGTTAAAGAGCAGTTTGCCTCTGAGACAGTTCATGCTGGGAAGGTCTCCTTTGTAAGAAACAAGCTTTCCCTTTTAATGATTGCTCTGAGAGATTAATATTTTTCTTGACCTGAAGGTGCACTTAACTTTCAAACAACAAAGCCAAGTGCAAGGCTGCAGAACAGCAGAAGGAGACAGACACTGAACAGAAATGTTATTGGGGCTTGTAATTTATTATAAAGTCTCAGGCAAATCTCAGCCTGAGCAGCCAGCTCAGAAGATTCCTTTCCTGTCCCTGTTTGAAGTGAGGTCCTGGTTCCCAGTCTCTGACAGTAGCACTGTTATCTTTCCTCTTTTCGCACACAGCACCATGAAATGAGCAGGTTAAAATGAGAAACGAACTCTGAGGATGGTAAATATTTTTTCAGTTCTTTCTCTTAAAAAAACTAGTAGGGTTATCCTGAGGTTGTTTTCTTTTGTCCTGGGACTTTTGAGGTTCAGTTGAGACAATGTGACATCTCACCTTGAGGTTTATTACAGCTCAGCAGAGCCCTGGCAATGTTATTTTAGTAAATGTTTTGCCGGCGATGGGTGGGGTGTTGTGTTAGTGGCTGTGGGGCCTGTGAAATGTTCAGCAGGACGGGCAGTGCAGCTGAGCAGTGACCACAGGGCTGTGTGTGCAGTCTGCAGAGCTGCACTCCCAGGTCCCAGCTATGCCTGATGCTTTCTTCATGAATGTGCAGCACGCAGGAGTTCTGGGGGCTTCTGTCACTTCAAACTGCAAGTTTTGAGAAGGGACCTTGAAATACATGAACGTGTCAGTGATAAATATTAACCACAGTTCTCAATAGAGGAAATAGATTATGTTTAATGGTGTGTGCTGGGTCCAAAATGATTCATGTCAAGTCCAGGCCGCAGAGGTCACCTGGGTTCCAGCTGCTGATTCAGCTGGTTTGTACATCCCCTTTCTGACCATGTGATGGTTCATGGCAAGCATTTCATTTATGGGAATCTTGGCTTGTTTGGAGGGGGAAGCAAAGTTTTTCCCTTTGTGTTTCTCCCTCCCCCCATTTCCACCCTGCATCCACACCTTTGTGAAAGTTACTTCCCTGCAAATGTTGATTGTCTCTGCATCTTTGAAATTAAGTCTTTATTTTCCAATCAACTCCAGGGTTGGCTGAACTGCTGAAAATTTTTCTGGAGCAATACACATTAAAGGCAATTTACACATTAAAGATAACTTGTTAAACATGCCCATAGTAAATTGAAATTACGCTATAATTTCAGAGCCACCTCAGCTCCAGATGAACTTGACTCACAGCTGCTCTCCAAACCTCTCAGCTGCTTCTGAACCAGACAAAAATGTTTTCAGCTATACTTCGTTCTGTTGGTTGGTTTGGGCAAAGGCATCTAACAAGGCAGCTGGTTGTAAAGACTGTGTGTTCTCACATGCAGATTTTGAGGTTTTTCTGTGCTCAAGGACTTTTCTCATTAAAGTATACTTAGGGAAAATGGGCAAAGGAAAAAAAAGAGGAAAAAACCCAAAGCAATTAGTTTCTGTAATTACCCTCTCAAAGAACTAAATGTCAGTCTCACATATTTCTCTTAAGTTTGATATCAGGGCTTCAGACAGGGAGGAAACAGCAGGGTTTCCCATATCTTGATTAAGTTGTGTCAGAGATTTCTGCAGACAGTATCAGCAATATTAAATTGCTCCAAGTATTTCAGCATGGGGTGTCCTCTTCACCTGTTTATTCCTGACTAAACGCTTCCTTTGCTGGTGTTATGGACTTTTGAAAGGCTTTTGTCTGTTAATTTGCTGCATCCCAGGTATCTCCTCAGAATACTGCCACAAAGCAAAAGGCCTTTCTCTGCTTTGTTGCTGTCCCTGATTAAATCTCCCTTACGGAGCCATCCTTTTCGTGCAGCAAACCATGTGAAGTATTGCTGCCTCTCACCCACTTGATTTCCCCTGCACCACCCAAGTGTGGCTCTCCTGGAGCGTTTGGGGAGCCGTGGGTGAGGTCTGTGTGTTTGCTCAGTGGGGTTAAACAGAGATCGCGCTGTTTGCAGGCTGAGAGGAGCTGGAGTGCAGCAGCTGATGAGTTTGTGTTGGGTGAACTCCGTAGCCTGCGTGAACAACAAAACCGACTCCTGTTCCTGAGGGGCAGAGGGGACTCGGGGGCTGTCACAGTGCGCACTGGGAGGTCCTTTCAGGGGCTGTCAGGATGGGTTTTTCTCTGAACCAGGTGGCCAATTTCTCAGAAAGGTACATTAATACCTAGTGGCAGAACCCGGGGACCTTTTCTGAACTTTCTTTTCACTAATATGCTTAATCTTTCCTTAATCTCTGAGCTGATGGTGTCGTTTCTTTTCTAAGACAGCACATGCTGCTGCAGTGTGGCTGCTGGTGGCTGTGACAGATAAATTCGTTTGGGACACTTAGAACGGTGTCAAATGACAGATTGTGTTCCAGGTTCAGCAGTCTGTTGGAATAGCAGTGGTGGCAGCCAGCTAAAAAAAATGACAAGAACCAAGTGCATCTAGCAGCCAGAAATGAGAGCTCCTGGGTAACTTTGTAGTAAGCTCAGGCATTGCCACGGGTGTGACTTGGCAGAGGAAACGAAGCTGCTTCTGTCACTACTGAACGACTCTCACAGATGATGATAAAAGGCAGCAATGCAACGGAGCAAATTAAAATAACTATTGTATTGACAATGGGAAAAATGCTCTTCTGACTTTTTCCTTACTCCATTGCTGTGGAAATTCCCAGCCTGCAAACAGCAAGCTCCTGTTGCCCAGAGCTTTACAGCACTTTGGACATGTGAACCGTGTCCACATTTCTTCCAGGCTGGGACCCGCAAGCTGCTGGCCAGAGCTGATGGAGATAGTGGTTGATCAGCTCCTCGTTGCTGGCTCAAACCTTTATCTTTTCTGCTGGATGGGATTGTCCCTCAGCAGCTCCTTTCAGCTGACAGGAAATGTGTTCTAGGGTTAAATCACCCAGTCCTTGATACACCTTCCTTGTGCTACCTCTGCTACAAACACCTATGACTTTAAAAATGCCCAATTAAGACAAAGTAGTCTGTGTCTCAATCTTACAGCCACCAATACCCATTTTTGTAAAAGAAACTCAGAAGCTTCCTTGGAAATGAATGAAAATAACCATAACTCCTAATGAGAAGTATGAACCGATGGACTTGGAGCCTGAGAGTTTGTTTGTTGCTTTATTTCTTGGCTTAATGCTACACATAATTTTTATGTGATACAGTATTAGATGCTACAGTAGATGGGAGCAGGTGTTATTATTATTATAATACTAAATACTGCGACTCCAGGGGGGCTAGAAGGGGAGAGGAATGAGACTGAGACTTGTAGGCAGATAAAACAGGAGTGTTTTGAGACAGTAATATGGAAATGTTTAACTGAAAATCTCATTTGTCCTCGCTGCCTAATGATTCTGGAGGCTGGAAGAAATCCATCTTCCAGTAGGATGGTCCTGTGGTGACCCAGAAGGTCCTCAGCAGTTCACCTGAATTTCTGCTGTAATCCTGCGTCAGGAGGGTAGGTGGAGCAGCAGTGTGGAAAAGCTTCTGCTGACCTTCCTGTTTCCAGTAAAATTTTTATTTACCTTAAACATAAACCATATAACAGAAATCATAGATTTTTTTTTTTTTTCCAAAAAACAATGGTGGTTGCCATTTCT
Organism: Pomatostomus ruficeps; assembly: GCA_013400735.1. Lineage (NCBI taxonomy): Eukaryota > Metazoa > Chordata > Aves > Passeriformes > Timaliidae > Pomatostomus > Pomatostomus ruficeps. Next base: position 17,577 of record VYZT01048653.1, read on the forward strand.
CTATCAGCACTGTGTTCCATTCCTGCTTTTGCTCTCAGTTCATCAGCTGAAGGCTTTTTGTGCATGGGCAGGAGTGGGAAGCGCTTGTACACGGACACAAGGATCCTTTAGGACACAGTGTGTGCACCTGTACCACCCCTGATGGACCGAAAGTCTGCAGAGTGCAGGTGTAAAATGAACAGAAACACAAGTCTGAAATAGAAAAACAAACTGAACATTTGGGAGAAGCAAATATTAACCTTTGTAATATCTGGAAGTGTTAAAAGTGTCTGTTTGTGTCTCCCCTCAGACTGCAGACAGTCGATGAAGGAAGAGGAGGGGACAGTAACTATCAACAGGAGAGGAGCTATCAAGCAAGCCAAAATCCACTACATCAAAAATCATGAGTTTATTGCCACCTTCTTTGGACAACCTACATTTTGCTCTGTCTGCAGAGACTTTGTATGGTAAGAAGGAAAATCTAAGTTTCCCCCACCTTCAAGGGCCAAATAACTGCAAAATTCGCTTGGGGTATACTCAGACAAAACACAGCAAATAAATTTGTGTGTGTTGGGAAATTGAAATTATATACTCACTAAGAACATGTTTATACTATAGTTGCCTTTCACACTGAAAAATAGAGCTTGAACATTTTTGCCACTGAAATAATAGGCAAAAATTCCATCAGCCTCACGTGATATCTGCCTGTGATCATCAGCAGCTCTGTCACAGGAGAACGAGATGGGTGGGTCTGAGAAAATAATGCCCAGACTTTGAGATGTGAAGTGGCTGATGGCAGACTAAAGACCCACAGAGAGCCAGCAGTTGGATCCCTTTTGTAGGAAGGCTGTTTTTATCCTAAGTCAGGTTGGGAGGATTTCCCATGTGATTGAAACCTTATTGTTTCTGGGTTTTCCTCCTAATTTACTGGTCTATCAACACCCAGCATCTTATCTTCTAAACCCTGCTTTCCTAAGACAGAGGATTCTGATTACCAGAATTTAGACCAACTTATTAATTGGTTGGTTGACATGGTAAAAATACAATAAAATAAAAACCAGCTGCCTTTTATTCCAGAAAATGTATTGATTTCCTTTCTTATAATTTTCAGGGGACTCAACAAGCAGGGATACAAATGTAGACGTAAGTTGATTCCCCCCCCCTTTTTTTCTTATGCTGCTTTCCACATAAATGTGGAGATCTAACAGTTACTCTTGAAGAAAATCTGTAAATCTGCATGGCACGGTGCATCATCACTGTGGGTAGCAGCAGATGTTAAATATCAATTTTGCACAATAACCAAAGGAATCTGATTGTGATTTCTGCCTGGGCTTTTAGTATCAAGATTTAGACTTGGCTGTTCTTCTCAGAAGTGTGTAATGCTGTTGAAAAGTTGCACTCGTTTATGACAGCAGTTTTTTGTGAAACCTTTTCTGAAATGAATTACAACTATTGAGGGGTTTTACAGCTGAATTGAAAATCACTTTTGACTTAGCATACATCTGTGCATTATTCTAAGCAAGGAGGAGCTATCAAAGGGTGAAACTCAAAAGAATAATATTGTCCTTGTTATCAAAAGCTGGGGGCAATGCTTAATGGAAGCTGATTTAGTTTAGAAATAAATTTTATGGTAAAAGAAAAGGGGTAGCAGAATCAGCTTAAAAATGTTATTATCATGATAGAAAATAAGCTTTTGGTGTATATAGTATGATGCAAAAGGAGTGTGATTTTCACATTCTGCTATGAAATGCAAACACCTCATCCCATGCATTTATTATCTGAAGGAATCCTTTTTTTTCTTGTGCATGTCCTGAAGAATGCAACGCTGCTATTCATAAGAAATGCATTGATAAAATCATTGGGAGGTGTACTGGTACTGCAGCCAACAGCAGGGACACAATGGTAAGAGCTGGAACAATGTATTCAGAGTGTAATTACGTAATTAAACATTCCCAAACTAACAAAACCTTGTGCAGAAGCTGCCAGCTCCGTTTGGGAGATGCTTGGCTGTGCAACCCAAGGTTCTGTGTTCACTAAAAGCTGTCTGAAGTTCTGTAACACGCAGGGGGCAAAGCTCTCGAGTAAGAAAAGCAGCTGAAAGCTCTGTGAGAGGTGGGCAGGGTGGGATGGGATGGAGAGCTCCATCTCCCTGCTGGGTGAGGTTGGACCCCAGGCTGAGGGGTGAGGTTGGACCCCAGGCTGAGGTGAGGTTGGATCCCAGGCTGAGGGGTGAGGTTGGATCCCAGGCTGAGCGGCGAGGTTGGACCCCAGGCTGAGGTGAGGTTGGATCCCAGGCTGAGGTGAGGTTGGATCTCAGGCTGAGGTGAGGTTGGACCCCGGGCTGAGGTGAGGATGGACCCCAGGCTGAGGTGAGGATGGACCCCAGGCTGAGGTGAGGTTGTTGTGGCTGTGCTCAGTTCCAGAAGGAGCGCTTCAACATCGACATGCCCCACCGCTTCCGCGTCTACAACTACATGAGCCCCACCTTCTGTGACCACTGCGGCAGCCTGCTCTGGGGGCTGGTCAAGCAAGGCCTCAAGTGTGAAGGTGAGGAGGAGGAGGAGGGAGCTCTCAGTGCTTTTCCAGTGTCCCCCCACTGGACACTGCTGCACACGGTGCCTTTCCCTGGGTGCTGTGTAGGGTGGGACTCATCTCACCCATACGGGGTGGAAAAGTTTTTGTACTAAAGAGAGACAGAGGCACTGGGCTCATAGGACAGCTCAGCCAAGGGGAGCTGCTGAAGGAGTCAGGAAACACTGCTGAGGTGTAATCTTGAGTATTATCAAAATTACTGCTTTGGGAATAGCTGAAATTTGGAGACTGACACAACGTAGCACCTAAAAGTGTGTTCAAAGCGTTTACTGTAAATTCTGCTTTTATAATTCTCCCACAAAAAGGCAAGATGATCCTTATTGTCACAGATTTTGAGAATAAAGTAATGACGATTGGGGTTTTTTTCCTTGTGAAACATTTTGTTAGCCTTCATTGTGTTAAAGGATAAAAACTGCAATTTTGGTAGCAATGACAGGTCCATGTCCAGTCAGTCTTAAAAAAGGTTTCTGAACTGCACAGAACAGCCCTGTTTGTTGTAATGTCAGTGTTTTCCTGATGCTTGTATAACAATCCTTACATTTATTTTAGAATGTGGGATGAATGTGCATCATAAATGCCAGAAGAAGGTGGCAAACTTATGTGGAATAAACCAGAAGTTGCTAGCTGAAGCTTTAAATCAAGTTAGCCAGGTAAGCTTTATTGCCATTTGTCAGGTAATTCTTTATTTTCAGAGCATTTTGGGGTTTTCACTTCATCTTTTCTGCATCACTTTTATGGGGAACTGTGTTTGGAAAAGAGGAAATGCAAACAGCTTTGTCTTCTTTAATTTGACACTTACAGAGACTAACAAACTGAAATAGGGGAGGGGCTATGCCACTTAAAGAATTTTTTAAAAGGTGTGTGGTTTCCTGAAATCCTTTCTTTCTTCTGTGGTGCCAAGATTATTCTGTTCCTTTCTGTTTAATGGATTAATAATTGGCATCATAATGCTGAAATGTGTTTTTACGTGCTTCAACTTTAGAATTTCATTTGAATAGTATGATTAAGTGAATAAGGAGAAATATACCAGATACCCTTAATTTTTATTCATCTGATATAAATACATATACACACAGAGAACTCTCTGGAATTAATGCTGGTCCCATAGCTTGCATTGTTCATCTCCTGCTGCAGCATGATTCTTTTGTGGTCAGCTCCTGCAAATACAGATTCAGACACAAGTTCTGAAATAAAACAGGAAAATACATCACAAAAGCCAGCAGTGCTTCCTCTGAGATGTGCATTCCTACGCTCTCGCAGGATATTTACTTTGAAAACAGTGAGAGCTGTTGTGCCAGCACTTCCATGACACGGGAGCTCAATCTTTTCATTACTGAAATTTGGTCTCAGGGACCTTCCATGGGTAGAAGTTGTTTCCTTGTGCTGAGGACAGCTGTCACATCCAAGGGGACATTTTCCCGCAGTTCAAATTCTTTCCACTGTGGGTTCAAACCATCATACCCTTAATAATTTTGAAATGGACAATACAACATGTTCAGGAATTTCAGTGACTTATTTTCTTGCAGTGAAGGAAGTAAAGCAGTTGGCTGATGTGAAGCTGTGACGGTGACTAAATAGTCTGTGAACCAGACTTCTAGAGAAAAGATAATAAAAATAATTTCAAGTTTATGCTGCCATCATGTTACGTCTAAAGCTATTAGTCTGCTTCTAAAGTAACAGTGCTAATATAATTTCAAATGTTCCCCTTCTCCTCAGAAATCTACACGAAGGTCTGATTCCGGATCTGTAGAAAGTGTTGGTATTTATCAAGATTTTGATAAGAAACATAAAGCTCCAGGAGGAGACACAACAGGTGAGAAAACACACAGTGCTTCAATACAGCCACTTACTGACCAGATAATTTAAGTAGTTATTCATTCTTGCCTTGTGTTAGACAATTTTTTTAGTGAGTGCTGTTAAAAAAAGCAGCTTGTGTTTATTTTTAGCATCTCTTGGTCACACCAAAAGCTTACACAGGAGTTGCCCATCTGTTTATGTTCACCAGCAATTCCAGCAGCAGATGCACTGAAATAGCCATGTCAGTACCTGATCTTTACCCAGGGCTCTGAGTCCTGCAGTGCTCCTGCATCCACTGAACCTTCCCCTCCTGTTTTGCCCAGCAGATAACAGCGAGTACGATAAGCTCTGGGAGGGAAGCACAGCCAAGACAGCGTCGAGAATTGCGAGGAGGAAATTCAACATAGACAGCTTTGTCTTCCACAAAGTGCTGGGCAAAGGAAGCTTTGGGAAGGTACGTGACAAACTGAGAGCCTGAGGTGTCTGCCTCGGTGATCTCTGATGGGCTATTGCCTTCAACCAGGAAGGTCTCACAGCTCCTTGGGTCAGTAACCTTCTAACAGAGTTGTATGTAAACATCTCTGTCAAAGACACTACAAATCCACAGCTGGATCTTGTCTAAACCCACAAGTGATTCCCCATCACAGCACTTTGTCCATGTTCAGTGTCGAGGCAGAGGAGTTGCCCTTTAATGCACACAGGACCAGTGGATATTTCAGTCCTGTTCCCTGCATACAGGAACAGCCTCAGAATGCCCCAGTGCCATGGCAGGGGATGTGTGGGAGAGCAGTGGGACCTCCACAGGCTCTGAAACTGCAGCTCCAGTGACAGAACAGGCTTTACACAGCCCCTCTGTATAACTCACAGGACGTTGATAGAAAAGCTGCTGTGCTGCGGGCCTTGAGCCCCATCTCCTCATCTGTGTCCACCAGCTTCACCTTCCCAAATTTCCCTCATTTTTCCCACTTAAGTGTGTTTGTGGAGCTGTCAGTGCACCTGCTGTGAACACCTTTGGCTTTCCCTCACTGACACATCAGCACCAGTCTTTCCTACACCTGCTGTACTCTCACCTTTTATTTTCTGTAGGTTCTGCTTGCTGAGCTGAAAGGGAAGAACGAGTTCTTTGCTATCAAAGCTCTGAAAAAGGACGTGGTGCTAATTGATGATGACGTGGAATGTACCATGGTGGAAAAGAGGGTCCTCGCTCTTGCCTGGGAAAATCCATTTCTCACACATCTTTACTGCACTTTTCAGACAAAGGTAAGAAAAATTCAAATGGTGACAGCAACACAACAGACTGAGCCTTTTCATGGATGCTGATACCAGCATCAAATGAAAGGAATTTAGTGGTGCAAGAATTACATGTCCTTTTCTTGTGCTCTGTGCAATAATTCACGGGTCTCCTGGAAAGTAAATATGAGTATGACCAAATATATCTTGATAAGGACAGAATAAAATTAAAAAAAACAATCTATGCAGTCTGGAATAAGAGGGAGTTTTAAATTAAATCTTTGATCTAAGCTTTACCCTCGGTGAGGGTAAAAAGGATGACTGTCACAGGTAGGAATCAGTAAGTCTATTTCAGTGTATATTAATTTAGAAACCCACAGAATACAAGATCAGATATTTATCTTTACGAGACCAGGGCACTCACACTCACAGGGGTGCGTGAAACACAGAAATCCTGCAGGGTAAGAGGGAAGTGGCTGCTTGCTCCCCTGGAGGCACATTGCTACTCTGTTTGTGGTTGGAATAGCATCAGTAATTGTTCCATTCCCTGGTTATTTGCTAAAGGATCATTTGTTCTTCGTTATGGAGTTCCTGAACGGGGGAGACCTGATGTTCCACATACAAGACAAGGGGCGTTTCGACCTCTACAGGGCAACGTGAGTCCTCACCCCTTCACTCCCCATCTGCGTGAATGATTTAATCCCTGGGTTTATGAGTTCTGTGCCCCTCCTTACCTGCAGTCAACTTTCAGTGGCTGATGGTTGAAAAGATGTTTCTAGGCACTGGCTGAATACAGTGAAGAAGTTCACTTCATGATGGGTGGAGTTGGGCTTTCTTAATTTACACAGCAGTGTGATGTTTGACTTTATGGGATGCTTGTACCTAGAGGTGCAAAATAAACTGCTACATGAGCCAGCACTGAAAAGCAAAAAGGTACAGCTTCAATGTACTTTAGGATAGTATCTTGATGGAAAAAATTGGAAAACAGCATGGGTGGGAAAGTTCAACACATATTTACTACTATAGCTAAATTGACGTGATAGTACAAAACCCCTGTACATTCCACGAGGTGCTCATTAAATGGGTAAGGACTTTGCTTAGCAAGTGCCTTCTGTCAGTTATCTGTGACTTTTCAGTTCCAGTGGTCTTTAAAGGACGCCAAAATATTGTATTATTGTTACCTTAGCTATCATTTTTAGTTGAGGTCACTTTCTGCTTCTCCCACCCAAACCCACGGGAGTTTTAATGGCATCATTGAAGGGGTGGCATCTTAAAAGGGAACAGTGCAGGGTACTGGATCTACCTGTAAGCACCAGGGAAATTGCTTCTGTTACTGGCCCTGCACTAAGGAATGCTGGCTGGATGGGATCAGAACAAGTCTGGCATCAATAGCAGCCAATTGTATAGGTCAGCTCTGTTCCCACTCCCCACACCAAAAATCTGGATAAAGCCCCTCCAGCTTACCTGTATCCCAGCAAACATCTGTGCATCTGGCATCCTCTCCTGGTATATTCTCTGCCTGTTTGTTTTGGGCCAACATTCATCTGCTCTACAGAAATGGAAATAGTTTTGTATTTTTCCAATTAAAAAAAAATATTTTAATACTTTTTGGGGCAGAGGGCAGCATTCTTTTAGGTTTTCCTTCATGTCCCCTAGACTATCACCTCTGTTTTGAGGAGAGAGCCCTTGAAGTGATGCCCCTTTCCAGTCCGTCTGTTGTGACTGGGCAGGTGCAGAGGGAGACAGGGGAGGCCCAATTCTCACCTCACCATTGGTGCCCAGCCCCTCCTGCAGCAACCTTTGAGGGCTGGGCTCCCAGCAGCTCTTTCAAAAGGCACGTACAGATCACTAAAACCACACAAAGACTCTTACTAAAGAGAAGGAAAGGGATGGTGTTCCCTGAGGGAAGTGGGATGAAGCCTCACACCAATTGCTGCCGTGTCCCCTCTGCTGTTTGGTGTTGGACACTGCCGATGTGTGGTGAAGGGATTAACCTGCAGGCTGCAGCATCCAGCTGATAAACACGGGCAGACTGGGATTTAAAGATGTGTACAGTGCTTCTCACTCCACGGAAAAAATGCCCACAGCATTATTTTGGCTACCTGCATTGACTGTTGTAACTGAGCGGAGATTAAAAGATGTTTTGGTCTTTCCAGGTTTTATGGAGCTGAAATTTTATGTGGGCTCCAGTTTCTTCACAGCAAAGGCATTATTTATAGGTGAGTACCAGCTAGCTCCAGGCTGGGACCTGGGAATTGTCTTAGCCCTTCAGGCATCTTTGAATTCCTGATTGATGTAACAAATCCAAGCTGTCTGTCAGAGATCTGATGTAGCTCCAAGGCCATTAACATGCCTGAGATGAATCTCTGTTTGTGTGGGTTTTTTTCTTGGCAACTGGAATGATGGAATGGTATTTGTGTTACACAAAAGCAGTTTTGTTTCAGTTATTTTTATTAGCTGCCTTCAAATCACGAGCCTGTTTAGTTCGGAGGTGAGGGAGAGGGTCCTTGAGGCCATCAGTTCCCACTGGCCTTGAGCAAACCAGCGAGGTGAAAGGTGCCTGCTTTTGCCTTCTGCTGAAACCACAACATCCATGCTTCTGCCTCACCAAGGGCCAGACCCTGATCCACTGCTGGTACTGGGAACTTCGGCCACCCAGGAGAAAACACTGCCCTGTTCTTGTGTGAAACTCTCTGCTCTATTCCAGCCCCTCTGGGTAAGCAGAGGGCTGTTCAGTTTTCCTTCAGCCTGCCCTCCTTGGTATGTGCATTTGCAGCCAGATGGACAAAAAATGCATCAAGGTCAAAGGGAGGGAATGCAGCTCTTGGAAACCGCTGGGATAAAAGCTCTTACTTGGTTAACAGTGTTGTTCTGAGGAAGGACATGAATGGGACACTTCACAGGCCGTGCCCCAACACATGAACTTGTGCTGTACCCAGGAACAAGTCACAGGTAGCGTTAAGAGCTGGGCAGGTTTCAAACAAACAGATTCCTGCCAGAGGCTCTCAGAATCCCACACAACCCTTCTGTTGAGCCCTGGAGCTGGTGCAGCACTGCTGTGTCAGCTGCTGGGGCATTAACTCACGCTGCCTTCCAGCAGCAACAGCAGCTCTGGCTGTGCTGCTGGACCTGAAAGCAAATGTGGAGGATTATAAGGTCACATTCTATATATGCACCTCAGCCTCTTATTTTCTGACAAGAGAGAATTCTTCCCTTGTCCCTCCTGTCTTCAAAGCACAGAAGCAGCATTTTGCATGGATTGTGTTGATGGATGGCTATTTCCTTGAAAAGCCTCTGTGTGTGCAGCTGGGGAGGTGCTGATCAGTGAAGAAACTGTGTGCACCTGATTACTAAAACTACTTAAAGCACAACATTTCTAAAACACTTTTCGCAGAGACCTAAAACTGGACAACGTGATGCTCGACAAAGAAGGCCACATCAAAATAGCCGATTTTGGAATGTGCAAAGAAAACGTCGTTGGTGACAACAAGGCCAGCACTTTCTGTGGGACCCCCGACTACATCGCCCCCGAGGTCAGTGTGGCACAAACAGACCCTGCTGGGGCGGGCTCAGGGCCCTGGTGGCAGAACAGCTGCTGTGATTATTCGCCTCTTTGTAAACTAATAATTCAGAAAAGTCCAAGTCTAATTAGAGGCAAAAATCAGAGGGAAAAATGTATCTCTGTTCTTTATAGAAATGTTGTGGTTTTAGTACTTGAGATTTTTAAATATTCTGTAGCTGTAAGTTTAAAAAAAATGTGGGTTTGGAAAGTTGAAATGCTCAGTTTTTTAACAGTTGGGGGTTAGTTGTAGCCCGCACACCCATGGGGCTCCTGCAGAGTGAATCTATGTGTGTGCACTGCAGATGGAGAAGAGACTTGTGCCTATGCAAACAACCAGGACTTAAAACCAAAGGTGAATCTCAGTGTGAAATTCCCTGTGTTAGTTATTTTTTTAAAAATCCCATTTACAAAGTAGCTCAGCTTAGGTATTTAGCTTTCAAAGCTATAAATTATGTCAAAGCCTTCCATAGGGATCTACTTTGCATCACTCCTTGCTTCTCCCTTCAGCTTGTAAAGAAACTAGAGAGGATGTTTTCTAAGTCTATGGTTATTTAAGTTAAGGGAGAAGATTTCTGAATGAGAGCAAAGACCTGTCCAAGGAGCTGGCCACACTCCCACAAACAGCAGCCTAGGGCAAAACCACAGCTGTGCATCAGAGTCCACAATTCCCCAGGGAGATGGGGGTTTTTTCTCCCTAAATGCTCCAGTTATTAAAGATTCTCTCTTGAAGTACCTCTCCTGGCTTTTGGGATGTGTTGCTGCTTCTTTCTGCTTACCTGTGTTCCCTCCCGTGGGGCTCAAGATCCTGCAGGGCCTGCGGTACACCTTCTCTGTGGACTGGTGGTCCTTTGGGGTGCTGCTGTACGAGATGCTGATCGGCCAGTCCCCCTTCCATGGGGATGATGAAGATGAACTGTTTGAGTCGATCCGAGTGGACACCCCTCACTACCCACGCTGGATCACCAAGGAGTCCAAGGATTTATTAGAAAAGGTAGGAAGGACTGATGATCAGCTTGGGCTCCTGGTGCTCTCTCTGTCCAGGGAGACAAATCTCCTAATCCAGGAACTGTTTTATCAGCAAATTGCTCTTGCAAAGGGAAATCCAGGTCACATTAATTACTGAGGCTCTGTTTGCTGTCAGTACCCCGAGTTGTTTTAGCACCATACCTGTAATTCTTCCACGGCTGTGTACCTTTGGAGCAGCTCTAACGCTTCACTGGGTGTCTTCTCTTGCAGCTCTTTGAAAGGGATCCAGCAAGACGACTTGGGGTCACTGGGAATATCAGAGACCATCCTTTCTTCAAAACAATCAACTGGACAGCGCTGGAGAAGAGGGAGATGGACCCTCCCTTCAGGCCTAAAGTGGTACGTGGGCTGTTCTTTGCTCTTAGAAATCAGCAGCCCAGGGGTAAGGGGAGAATTCTGTACCTGCCCCAAGCACCCTACTGCCATTTCCCCCTCACATTTGACAGAGGAGGAAGCTGTGTATCTGTAAGCCCACAGTGCTTGGGTTCAGTTACACACACTGCACTGCACTCCTCTGACTGCCCTGAGATTTTCCTATCGAGTCTGTCTTCCTGTTGCTCTCAAGAAGCTTCTTCATGAACAAAATGTTCAGTAAAACCAACAGAGAGCTTTGATCTCCATTCTGCTCTGCGTTAGGAATGTTGACAGTTCCTTGCAGTTTTCTTTTCTGAAATGCCACATGGGAGGAGCAGCAGGAGCTCGAGGCTGCTCAGCTGTGCCTGACTGCAGGCACTCTGTGCCAGCACTGAACCTCTGCTGCTTCACACTCACCCGAGCATCTCCAAGGGGCAGGAAGCAGCATTCTCTACTGAACTCAGAATTCATGTACATCCCTGATGGTACCTGAAAAAACATCTAAAGAACAGACTGTAACTCACAGTCTGTCACAGTGAGATGCTGCTGCTTCAGCTCACCTCGGTAAAAATCCAAACCAGTTCTTCTCCAGCCTGTCACTGGAAAAGGTGGAATGATCTGGAGGCAACAGTCCCTTTAAACTGTGCTCGAGGGAGGAGAGCTGTGCCCTTCAAACACACGAGGTTTTGTGTTGCTTGTTCCCAGAGAAGTGGGAAATCTGGAAACATAAGGATCCTACAAGCAGTCATCTATGATTCAGAGTGTGACTGTTTTTAGATACTTGAGTCTTTATGAAACTCACAAAGCAGCTGCTATAGGGCATTGCTTTTCTCTCTGAACAAGTGCAGCCTGTACAATGCTCTCAGGAATTTCAACATTTCGGTTCATGGCAAGAAATGTTGGCCCTACATGTAAGTAAATGCTGCATTGCTTTTGTCAACAGGTTATCTTTGGGTAATAACCCACTGTTATCACAAATCCAGTTGGTTCTTCTCCAAAGCAACCTGGGTTTGGTTTTTCTGTTGGTTTCCAACTAACAAGAAATTGCCCAGTTATAATCCTGTAGCCTTGTTAAAATAGGTTAAAATGAGATTTATTTTTTTCTCTCTGAAGCAGGGGAAGGAGGGAGGGAGCTCAAAGACTTAATTTCCCAACATTTTGTATTTAAGTAATTTGTTCTGGAAGAAAATTACAAAGTTTGTCTCGAACTGTCTTCCCTCTCTAACACAGAAATCAGCAAGTGACTACAACAACTTCGACAGAGAATTTCTGAGCGAGAAGCCAAAATTGTCCTACAGCGACAAAAACCTGATTGAGTCCATGGATCAGTCTGCATTTGATGGATTTTCTTTTATCAACCCTAAATTTGAACAGATCTTGAACAAGTAAGTCTCTGAGCAGCTGGACTTCAAAGCAGGGTTACACGTTACAAACCCAGACTCCCAAGTGTTAATGCATTCCAACGACGTCGATACTTCAGAATAATACACAGTAGTGTGATGAATTATGTTCAACTCCTGATTTATTGGCAGTGTTCTTATGCATGGTTGGGTTTAAGGTATGTGAATCATGTGCATTATTTTCTCTGTTTGGGAAAATGTAAATTCTGTTTGGTACTTGAATGTAGTTATGTTATATATATATATGTGCTGTATATTTTGCTCGAGAGAAGACATTGGGGAACAGAAGATGTCTTTTTAAAATGTGTTTGAGCCCTTGGTTCTTTTATTTGTCCTCAATTAAAAGAAAGTTTAATGTAACGTTCATTCATGGCTCTATGATTTTTAACAATACACAATTTAACTCCAGTTGTCTTTAAACTACAGTCACCACTTTCCTAAAATATTTTTTGTTTTTGTGAATTAACCAAAGGAAGAATCAGGCAAAAGCAGAGATTCCTAGTGTAACTCCAGCTGCTGTGGGAAACAGCCCAGGGGTGCTTGTGCTGAATAAATGTGAGATATTTATTCCAAGGCAGTCCAAGCATGAGACAGAGGCCTAAGGATCCCATCCTGCCTGGGAATGTGGAGTTCTGCCACTGAATGCCACTTCCAGCTAAGAGACACAACAATCACAGCAGGACAGAATCCAGGTAATGACTCTAGAGCTCTTTGCCTGCTCTGCCTGAGGAATTATTCTGTTTAACTGCCAAACACAACATCCTTCTTCCAGTTTTACTGTTTGTGACACAGCAGCTGTGGCTCCTTCTGCTTGCTGTTAGAAGGGCACAAAACCAGATCCTGCTTTGTTGCAACACCTACTTCTGAATTTTGATTTTTAACCATTAATGAGAAATTAAAACTAATGTACTTACTGCAAAGCTTCTTTCAAAACCACCTCCTTGCAGTCAGCTCATAAAATTCAGGCTGAAGCAAGGTTTCCTTGCTTCTCAGGAGCTTTCTGTATCTTGTAACACTACTGCAAATGACTGAGCAGGCAGAAAAAATGAACATGTGTCAGTCCATCCAAGAGTTATGAAATGCTACTGAGCTCTTAGGAGCACCCTGGAGCTTCTGGGTAGTTTCAGACTCTTAATCCTGCTGAAAGAGCAGCAGAAAGCTGTAATCCTTTGTAGAGACTCACAAAAACACAGTGCTGCCTTTGTTCTGCTCCTAAGGAACAGCTCTAGCTATTGTTAGAACTCCAGTAATGCCAGCAGGGCTCGGATGCCATCGGAGCCTGCAGCACATTGAGGCTGGAAGGGGCAGAACATTGCTGGCATTCCCAATCAGCGGGGCTGGCCTGGATTACCAACCCCAGGCCAAGGGGAACAAGCAGCAGGGAGAGCAGGAACCTGGGCTGTTCCCCTGCACAGAGCCTGCAGGCAGTTCTGCTTTGCCATTTTCCACCAGAAAGCGACTCTGCTTTCCGAGGTGAGTGCTGGGCACTTGCACCGGAGCAGAAACCCATTTCTGCGTAACAAGTAAGAGAAGTGGGTGCCAGCAGCAGTGGGAATGCGCACGGCCAGAAGCTGTAATGAATTATTAATAGTAAACATTCCTTGTGGGAATGCTGGGTCCCTGCCCTCACCTGCTTTGCTCTGGAGTAACAAGTGCCAAACCTGCTCCAGAGGCTTCACACAGCAGCTCTTGCAGCTGGCATCTGACTGAGGTACCAGAGCATCTCCTGCTGCCACAGCTGTGACCAACTGCACTCGTGACACAGGGGCACAGATCCCCTTCCTCCATGGGGCAGCCACTCCCCCCTTGTCCTCGGCAGCACTGTCCTGCCCAGCCCCTGCCCTGCACCACTGTGACCTCCTGACAGCTCCACAGCCTGGTCACCTGTGCTGAACTGCTGCCCCCCAGGGCCACCTGCAGGCACCAAACATCCAGGTTCACTCACCCAGCGGCTCTGGGTCATCCTCATGCTACAGGAACATTCAGCTATTCAAGGATTTTGTCCAGAAAGCAGCCTAAAAGCTCTGAAGCAAGCAAAAAAAACTATCACCCCCATCCCCCAAAAGAGATACACAGTGGAGATGAAAAAGGAAGCAAACACTCCTCCCACCTAGCAGAGAAGATACAAGTGGCTACCACCTGGGGGGCTGCAGTCACCAAGACATGAAAATTTGAGTACATGATTCTAAAACCACAAAGCAGTGATGAATTTTGTCCTTATCCTTCAGAATGACAAGCAGCCCTGCAAATTCAATGTCCTCCACCTCCCCTCTGCATGCAGACTCGTACTGACAGGCAGCATTTGGCCGTTGGTTTTCAAAACACCAGCAGCCTGTGGAAGACAACGCAAGAACAGCGTAGCTCAGAGGGTGGATCAGAGCTTAATCCCAGTGACCAGGTAAAACTAATGGAGTCTTACCTTTCTCCTCCACTCTGTACAAACCCTGGCGTGCATTTATTTAATCAGTTCTTCCATCTTCCTCCATGACTGAGTTTCCAACTTAAACCATAGATATTCGCAGAGTAAAGCAACCACAGGGTGAATTAATGTAATCCTTACCCTTGTGTCTAAGCTCCCTAAACTCAGTTTGTGGAAGCTCTGGAACCCTGCTGAGGCTCAGGAACACTCACCTGGCACTTCAGCCACTGGCAATGGACACAGAAAGAAACACACATCAGTGCACGTGGTAGCATTTGATCTTTATTACTTGGATCAAAGGTCAAATGATTACATTTGTCTGAAAGATCACAACGCAGGCCAACGCTGTAAGAAAGGAGAGTTTAATCCCACTCCAGAGACTGCATCTGAGCCAGGCACACACAGAACAGAGGCAGTGAAATAAACAGGGACAAACACAGAAGGTCAGGACAAGGGTTTTCCCCTGCCCTGTCAGTGACAATTCTGTCAGGAGTGGGGGACACACTTTTAGAAAGTGACAATAATCTGCAATTCTTAACTGTGCCTTGTGCCCTCCCAGAACAGCAGTTACAGTTGAACCCTGGGAGAACCCCTCACTCCAAATCTACATTCATCTCAAATCTACATTCATCATCTACACCTGCTCTCTCCAGCCAGGGTCAGATGCAGTCACTGATTCAGTACCTTCCTACCGTAGAACCAACAACTTCTTTTTTTTCTCTTCAAGTATCAGCACAATAGTTTATTTACACTTGTATACAACTCTTTTTTACTGAACACCCATTGTAGTAAAACACTCATCACAGTATAGTTGAAAGCAGGCTATAAAAATACCTACTGTACATAGAACATGTAGCCTCGAGGATGTTACAGCACCTCTGACAGATCGGAGAGGTGAAACAAAGGGAGAGAGGAGACGCTTCAGCAAGAGCAGCAGCCCCGGGCTCAGCTCACACTGGGGGTAACATTTCTTCCCGCATTTCTTCAGCCAGGTCTGGGCTCACAATCTGCCAGTAAAATCCCATTTCTCTAATGCAGCCTCCTGGGATTTTTACAGAGAAAGCCTGACATTCTCAGTGTAGGAACCCTTTAACCACCGCTCCTGTCCCGGCAGAGGAGCGAGGGCGGCCTGGGGCACAGCCCGGCTTTCCCATGCCAAAGCAGGAGGGGCAATTACTCCCTCAGTTGTGCCACAAAGGTGGCCTTGTTAAGGCCACATCAATAAATTAACTCCTCTGAGCAGTGCCAGGCAGGCTCTCTCCTCACCCCAGAGCTACGGGCACAGCTGAATTAATAAAGGTCTGAAATGGCATTACCATAACACACACACACACACACAAAGCTTTAGACAGCAGCGCTTGAAGCAAGTGTTTCTGCTCGTTCTGCACCCTACACATTCCTCTTCTAAACAGAACCCAGCAATGCACTATGGCTTACTTCCAGAGCTGAATATATTGCTGAATTTAGCTTATTTAAAAAAAAAAAATCACAACAGCAGCACATTATTTTATAAACCCTGCACAAACAAAAGACAATTTAGCCCTTGCCTGCAAAACTATGTTACCAGGGCCTGGTATTTCACACAGGAATTCAGGAAAGAAAAAAAAACCAACAAAACAACCCCAACAACTTACATGGTAAAAGCTCAATTAATTGAAGAGAATCCTTAGAAAAAACACAGTCCAACTACCAAAGAATAGTTCCCCTCATTTCAGAGCTGGAGCCAGCAGCAGTGCTGGCAGCTCACTTCAGTTGTCTGGTAACACACACACAAAATACACTTTGATTTAGTACAGTTAAAAGGTTGTGACCTCAACAGACACAGAAAATTCCATTTTTAGCACTGGAGTTTCACTAGGCATAAAACAGCAATGAAGAATTGCAATGATGGAAGGTGCTTAAAAACAATACAAAAAAACCCCAAGGCAGGTCTGCCACATTAAAAATTATTTCAGAATTTACCTGGTGTTCTTGTTGCATGAGCTGTTAGAATGGTTAAACTCACCTAACCTTTCTGTACTCTTTCCTGATGTACGTATTAAATGTGGCTATAAAAGAGAAACATATACTTTTATGTTGAAATTAATTTCAAAAATTCCCTAAAAATATAACAACAACACTAACAAGACAAGCAGCTTTTCCAGCCCCTGTCAGGCTGAATCCTTTTCCCCACCCTTCCAGACTAGAAAAGCTGCTCATCCCCTCCTGTAAGTGCAGCAGAAAGGACAGGTCTCTTTCCATCTCTCTCAATTCATTCTCCAGCTCTCACTCCCCCTCCTGTCCCCCACTGCCCTCCAAAATACACCTGGTCTCTGGAAAATGTTAAAATCTTGTTAAAACAGCAGAATCTTCCAGGTAGCAAATCCAGCTTTAATGCTTTGATTTTTGAAAGGGAACATCTCCCATGGAAATTTCAGAAAAATTTTAAGTTGTGGTTGGCAAACCAAAGTTCAATTTAAAACACAGGATGATATTCAGAGCTGATGGTTGTCCCCATTTACGCAGCTTTGCAACATGAAGCCTCCAATGCTCAAAATGAAGAATTTTGCCCATGTTAAATACGCCATCAAAAAAACTCCATATAATTCTAGGCAATCATTCACAGTAAAAATAAGAGAACTCTTAGAAAAAAACACTTACAAAAGAAAATAAAATCTAGTTAAAATCTGACAGTAAAATCAACACGGGCAATTAACCACCTTGCATTATCCACAGATGAACAGTAAAAACCCACTGAAACTGCACAAATTTACATAAGAAAAATCTAAAACCAACTCTGGTCTGCTTCCCACAATCTTTTTTACGGATACCTTTGGGCACCGGGAGTTACCCAGGAGCACAGGTTTGCTCCAGAGAGGCAGAACCACATTGGAAACGTCTGGAAGGGCAGGGGAGGCGCGTCCGTCCCAAGCCGCTCCAACACCGCCGGGCCCTGAGCTGCTGAGGAAGGGCTGCCGCCCCGGGAGCTGCAGCTATAGGTGAGTGGGGACTGTCCTCAAAGCTTCTTCTCTCGACCGATTCACACCTACATTCTGCAAGTTTGAAGACAAAAAAAAAAAATATCTATAAATCCTAAAGCAGAGGTCTCACAGGCAGCTGCGGTTTTTGCTCAGCACGCAGCTGTTACGTGACACAGAAGGTGAGCAAGTTGTAAGGCTCGTTTCCTCAAAATGCTCTGCAGAACACAAGGAAAGGTCCCAGCCCCTGAGCAGGAGTCAGAACCAGGCTTGCACCTCGTCCTGGCACAGGGAGCTTTACAGAGCCTCTCAGACACCCAAAAGCAGGATCTCTGCTGCCAGGGAAAAGCATCCCTCAGACCTGTGTCACTCCAGGCCTGGCAGGACAATTGGTCCCTGTACACCACATGCAGGTGACAATGTTACAGCTTTTAGAACCTTTTCTTCCTTTAACCACTGTTTTAACCACATTTTTCTAGTCCACTTTCTCTCCCGGTCCTTGTGCATGTAGTATAAGGAAAAACAGAACCCTGCAAGGGTTATAAACCACACAGGAATCAATAAAATCTTGAGGGAGGGAAGCCCACCTCTCCTTGCTCCAAGCACGCTCCAGGAAATGGCTCCTTAACACCAGCAGCCATAAAGCCAATCCTGATCCTATCTGTGAGCAGCCAAGTCTCTGAATAACTCCCTGAAGAGGTGGTAACACAAAGTGTTCCCTAAAGAGCTGGTAACATTAAGTTTAAATGCACTTTGGGACACACAGACATGTGGCAGATGTCACACTGACATCAGGGAATGCTCCAGTGGTTTTACAACCACATTCATTAGAGTTTACATTCAAAACAAGTCTCTACAGTCCAACTCCAGGGAAAGGAGAGCCCCACGAGCACACAGCGAGGGGCCCTCTCAGCACATGCAGACACACAACTCCATCAGTCAAAACGCAATTCAATCCCCTCCCAATGCCAGTTTCTAGATTTTCAGCCATTTCTTATGAAAGCAGGATATAAACAAGCAGCACCAGGTTCTCTTTGGAGGCTGAATTCTGCCAACATTGCTCTGCCCTTACCAGTTCTCCTACACCCAGCCCTTTCCTTTGCCATCAGCCTTCAAGCCCTTGGGTAAATCCCCATTTTCCACCATAGCCACCACGCCAAGGTGTCTGGGAACACACACACAACAAATGCTGCTGCACAGAATCGTCCAGGTTCTGGAAATCTCTGCACCCACCAGCACACAGCCTGACATACTCACATCTCTTTGAAGGAAAGCAAAGCAACAACCCCATTTCAAAAAGAAGCTTCCACAAGAAGCATCTCTTCTGCAGCAAGGGGAAAACATCAGAATCTGCAAAGAACACGAGGAGGTGGCAAAACAAGCCATATTCTGCAGGTTATAGAGGGAGGGGGGAAAATACAACAACAAACCAACAGAACATGCTGGCATTTGTGTGTTTGTTTGTGTTTTTCTTACCAACTGATCCAACATACCCAGAAATTCCCTGGGACTGCAGAGAGGGCTCCACAGGCACTCCCAGAATACTGGCTGAAATCTTTGAAGCTGAACATCTGATGTTGATTCAAAGAAAATTAAATGGAGCATGAAATGGAGCATCAAAATGCAGGAATCCAGAGGTACTGGAAATTAGTCCACAAGCAGCAAGAACTAGACAGCTCAAACATGAAGCTAAAAGGAAATGAGGCGATTAAGGCAAGGCAGAAGATACAGCTTATTTCAGTCAATGAGAGGTATCGGATAAAAGCAGCATTTTAACAACTCAGACAGACCCAAAGGGAATATTGATAAGCAGGCAAGAAAGCTGAAAAGCAAAAAAAGCTTGAATTTGAGTAAACACGAAGAGGCTGTAGAAGCAAAGTGTGCTGAACTGTCACACTGAAGGAAGAAAACTGGGATAAACCCTGATAAACACCCCCAAGGGATTATTAAACAAACACAAGAGCCAGAGCCAGCAGCGAGACCAGACGAACAGGGGCTTAGAAAGGGACCAGTATCCTCATTAACAGTAAGTGGATTCCTGCTCCCAGGAATCCCATTAGATGAGATGATGGCAGCTGGGATTGTACCCACTTCCAGAACAGCCATGGGCGCTGGGAGGGAAAAGCCACACAACAAAGACAGTGCAGCTGCTTGGGAAGGTGACTGAGGTTTCAGCCTTACTTTTGGGACCAGAAGGTGTCCCTGCAACTGCTCGGCTCCAAAGCACACCTGGACAAAAAACCACCCTGGGAACAGCCACACACCAGCAGCAACACGGCCTGGAGAGCCAGGGAAACGCAGGAGGAGGAACAAAACACACACACCTTTCCTAAATCATGTTTCTACCAAGCCATACACCCTCCTCCTCGGCCAGCCCCAGCAGGAGCTTGCTGCTTCCAGAGCCTGCTCCCCGAGGCAGGAACAGCCTGACTGCACCTTGCACAAGAGTCCAACTCACCCAGTCCCTCCTGAAGGGACTCAAAGCACACAGAGTAACTCAAATACCCTCCTGTATCACTGTTCCTGTTCTCCTCATTATGCTCTGCCCTCTGTACATTTTTTCCTCCAGGACAGAGCCTCCCCAGCAAAGTGCTGTGGGTGTCCAACATGACAGGCCCTGTTTTCGGTTCTACTTTGACTCAGCTACACATCATCGTCACAGCAGAACAGGAAGATCTTGCAGAAAGGCTCCTGCAAAGAAAAGGAGGAACCTCTGGGGCCAAAACTAGCACAGGCATAAGCAGAGGAATAAACAGCACAATGTAAACATGCAGCACTCTATCAGGCAGCTGCCTCTCGGAAGCTGTGCCATGAGCTGACACTTCCCATCCTGCACCAGGCCCGTCCTTTACTGACAAAGCAAGGACTGGTGAGCAATCCTGCTGTGAGAGACCCCTCAGAGCACTCTGCTTTTAAATATCCACTTCATTCTGTTGCACACACCAGCACAGGGAGGGCTGTGCTCAGCAGGGAACAACGTGCACACAGCCCCAGGAAATCTGGCTGCCAGGAACCCTGGGTTCTCCTGCTGCTTCCCTTCCCTCTGCAACCTCCACCAGCCAGCGAGCAGGCAAACTCTGCTTTCCTCTCTGGCCAAGTTCCTGCCCTTGTCACCCTCCCCCCCTGCATTTTCTCCAGCAGCCCAAGCCATCCTTTTTCAAGCAGCAAAACTCAGTTTTTCCACAGCAGATGCCTGCACAGATTTTGGCTCCACCAGAAATGCAATGCATTTAATTTCATCTGGATGGTGTTTCCTTAGCTGTGGCCTGTGGAGGTGACAGCACTCCAAGCTGTGTCCACGTGGCTCCTCAGTACCTGACTGTGGCCAGCATCCCTGTGATCCCTCAGGAATGTCACCTCAGCTGGTAAGAGCAAGCGGACTCATTGCTGTGTGCAAGGGGGTACAGAGGCTCAGGTCTCCTCCTCTGGGGCACCTTGCACAGCAAAGCTCATGCCCAGACCCTGGAGCAATCAAACACTGAAAAGTGACCAAACGCTCCTACATCACAGTCATGACAGCAACAGGACAAGGATCCAGGCTCTCCCAATCTCTGCCCATCCTGGGACAGTGAACACCAAGCCCCACAGCAGGAGGCTCTCTGGCCAGGAGGTCACCTGGTTATGGCAGACATTCCCAGATGCTATAAACTTCTGAAAACTTCAGTACAATTTTAGAAGTGCAGATATGTAACTTTTTTTTTTTCCAAAATCCTGGTCTGGGAAAAACATCCCACCTGGGAAACCTAAAGAGATAAAAGCTTTCCACAACCTACAGTCCTGCTTACTTCCACGACTAAAACCCCCTGAGAAAACAGTTCCAAGGCTGTGTTTTTCTGCCTTTCCTTGTCCCAATGCCACCTGCTCCATGGCACAGGTGCTTCCCACAGCCTCGTGCTGCCCGTGGAACACCCTGAGAAAGCCACCACATCCCCCAGCGCCCACAGCCTCCTCCCTCCCGCAAGAGGCTTTCCTGCCGTACACTTTGGGATTCATGCCCTGCTGGTTTGAGATCCTGCATTTACTGGAGCCACCACCCAGCTACAAAATCCCCTGGTTAACTCTGCTTCCCTGTTCTGGGATGGCCAGCACCACTTATTGGAGCCCACAGAATCTGGGTACGCAGCAGCTGGAGCAGAGCTCTACGTGCTCCATCGCCCAGACCCACACAAAGCAGGAAAAGAGGGAATTTAAAAACACTTCTGCCCCCATGGGCAAACCCTAAAGCCTGGTTAATGCAGAACAGCTGTTAACAAAAGTTGTTTATTAAAAACATTTATACACATTCCTGTTCCTTGAATAATTGTCCTGGAACTAAGCGAAAACTTGCTACCCTGCCCCAACAGCACATCATTAATTAGCACATGTAGAGCACTAGTGCTGTGGATCAGTGGGATTAGGGATTTGCAGTAATTATGGGTTGTTATTTTGCACTACATGGCAGTCCAATCACTCCCAAGGGCCCTGAATCAGATAATACTGGTGGCTCTGCTGGGCAAAACAAATTTTTAGTTTCTTATCTCACACGGGATGTTGTGTTTCATGGTTTCATAAATACACTGCAACTAACACTAAATGATTGCTGGCTATTACAATAAAACTTAATGCTGCAGGATATTTAAATTACAGCAATTTACAAAACCAGCATTCCAGTGAGAGCCCATCAAGGTTTGATAACTCATCCACAATAAATTAGCCAGTGCAACAGTTTTATTGTTAATTGATAATTTTTTTCAAGTCATGCGCTGTACAAACATTTGGTTTGGGTTATGAGTTGGGTTGGGTGGGGCTTTTTTTTTTATTTCAAAGCGATTGGAATGATTAGTTTTTTCAATTTATTTTGAAGTAGTAGGATGAAAACAGCACCCCAAGTTCGAGAGTTGGTCAGCACACAGGATTCACTGATGAGCAGGGACTGTTACAAGAGCATCCTCGGGAGGTCTGGAAATGTCTACATTCTGTGTAATAATAAAAATACAGAGAATATTTATCATGCAGCAGCAAGACCAACAAAAACCACCAATCAGATCCCTTCACAAGTACACAGCTGGGTTGATTGAGAAGCAGAGATGATTTTAGCCTCCCCACACCCGAAGAATGCAGCAGACTGAGAGCCGGCCGCTGTCACAGAGTGAGACAGCAGGAAAATGTATTTACAGTAAAAAAAAAAAAAACTTTTGAAATTTTCAGAGTCCTCTGAGCAGCAATTAAATACAGCTCCCTTGCTGACAGCACTACCCAAAGCTCAAGTCAGTCACATTTAGGAGGAAGGTTTTTACAGGCCCAAGCAGGAATCCACTTAATCGTGTGCCTCAGCACATACACATCCACTCGCTGAACAACTTTCAGCCTTTTGCTGAATATGCCACATATTTCTGTGCCAAAAGAAGATTTTTAACATGTGTTTGTGTTACAGGCAACCTCTAACAAAACAAACAATATGTTCTCAGACACCTTAACCATTGAAGGCTGATCACACCAACCAGATCTCACCTCATTTTGCAGAGGCTGCAGAAGAACAATGATATTCAATGCAGCATTCAATTATTCAAATGAAACCAAGACCCCGGAGCCAAACACATCAGGAGTCACATCTGCTATGGTACCACCTCCTGCAAGGCCCAACCCTGTGCAATTGGTATTCTCCCTTCCACCAAGAGAGCAGACTGTGATAAACTGCTCTGAAGTTCCTTTGAAGATTCGTTTTAGGCCAAGCCATTGCCAATTCTTCAAAACTTCACGCTGATGGGTTTCATTAGCCTCACTTGTTCCGCTCTGTGGTAAGCCAGCTCACCTTGCACAAACAACTCCCTCCCCATATCCCCTCAACAAAATAAAAAAGGAGTTCTGGCTCTGAGTAATCCCCTCTCTGTCATCCACAGACTAAGCCAGATGTGCAAAGCAGACATTTCACCCCAGCACTTGTTTTCTGGCCCAAAGAAGGGACCCAACAACAGCCAAAGCAACTCCCCTGAATTATTTTCTGTAAAAGACTATAGGCTCCTTCATTGGAAAAGGTCACAACTTCAGCCACCACAATGCTGACTAACACAAGGCTTCAATCCACTCCAGACAAATCTCCATGGTACTCTGAGGTTCACACATACCACAAACAAACGCTCCAGAGCTTTGCCTGCATTTCTGCCATGTGAAAATGGACGTTTTCAGCTGAGCCCAAAAGGAGGGCACTGTTCTGGAGCACAGACTGCAAGTGACTGGTGGGTCACAGAACAGCACACACGGCAATTCTCAACCCAATCGTTTCATTGTTTAACAATGCTGTTATGTGACACTGCATTTAATTAAATGCTTTCACATCAATAGACTACTTGAAAACTTAATTTTACAGAAGTAATTAACATTTTCGTAGGTGATATAAATGAAAGCTTTTGAAATTTTCACAGTCATCTGAGCAGCAATTAAATACAGACAGGACCAACTCAGTCCTTCATTCAGACCCACGACCTGCACAGTGTAACACCATCCATATTCACCAGGCTGGGTTTCCTCTGGGGCAGGGGGAGAAGAGAATTTGAGGGGTTTTTATGAAAATGCCACTATTCCTTTCTTTTCTCCTTAGAAAATTCATTCACTCTATTTCTGTTCCAATCAGTCTTGTGTCTTTGTGTCCACCGCAATGCAAGTGTCTTCATGATCCTCCTTGTGCACCTGAACAGAGCCACTCCCCACCAACACCAGCATGGCCACATCATTTGCCAGACATGTGAGGAGTCACTTGATGATTCAGGCAGAGCTTTCCCCCTTGAAATAAACCTCTGCAGTTAGAGGAGTGGCATTTTCAGCAACCTTTTAGCAAGCTGTAAATTCAGCACCTGTATTTTGATCAGCCAAACTAAAGATGTTCACCTGCATTATTTAACACAAATAACCTACTGCTCTAAGACATCCTTGTAGATTCTCACTAGGCTTCTCCAGCTTTAGGTACTGCAAAAACACAGACTGGATTTCCTAAACATGACCACTCAAACTAAGGTACAAAATGGCAAAGGAGAGTGACAAAGCAGGGAAAGGAGGAGAGAGGAAATACGCAATGCAGAAAACGTCCAGAAGTCAGTGTTTTCAGAACTTGGAATACCCAGGTCATTAAAACAAAACTTCCTTGCAGAAGAATTCAGCAAAGAACTCCAGCATGAATTCTGCACAGAAGTGAACCCTCAGGTAAGAAAAGCACTTCGTGTCACATGCCCTATTGAATACACACATAAAACCTCATTTCTCACTATATTCCTTTTCACCATAAACCATTCCTCTGAAAACCACCAGACACAGCCCTTTTTCCTCATGTTATCAAACTGACTTCCAGTTCAGCAGCAGGCACCGCTCCTAACCCCAGCACGGAGTCAGTGCCACGCCTGGTGCCATTAGCACAAGGACCTGGCAAGGGCACCAGAGATCCTCAATCACAACACATTTCACACAACCCCCATGGTGCAGCAAAGGAAGAGCCTGGCACACGCCGCAGAATCAACCTGAGCTCAGGTGAACACCGAGGAGCAGAGAGCCGTGGGCAGGCACAGAGGTGCCCTGGGCTGACGTCTTCTCTCCACTTACATTTGACGAACACGCTCAATTTCCTTCCCCCGGCTGCCCTGCTGTTTCCTGAGATCTAGTCTTCCTCTCCAGCTTTGGCTTAGAACACAGGTGACATCATCAATTCCTCTTTTTCACACAGCAGTGACCGCAGTGCTGAAAAAGCTGATGATTCTTCTCGCCAGAACAAGCGTGGCATTCAAAACACAACTGCTGACCACAGCTACTTCTGCTGAGTGACAAAGCCTGGCAAACTTTACAGTTTTTAGCCTGACACCACATCTTCAAATTCTCATTCATTTCTCAAAGATAAACTATTCCACCTAGAACTCATACATAAATTTGCTCAACAAAAAATTTGCTCCCCCCCCACAGTAAACGAGTAGCAAAGCTTCATATGTAAAATAAAACACACTCAGGTGAGTTATCAAATCAATTCTAGACACAAGGACAATGGAGATCAGCTCAGACAGTACATTGCATCAAGTTCTCAAATTTGAAAAATATTCTTACCTCAGGTTTATCTCTGTGTGTGTTTACAGCTTCGACATTCAGAAATATAGATTCTACTTTACATCCTGTTGATAGAAAACACATTTTTAGCTATAACTTCACTTTCAAAGCAGATGTAATAAAAATGCAATCTAATTTTGAGTTGGTGAAGGTTAATCACTTTTCCCTTCTGATTTATACCAGATTTTCCTGAATTCTGAAGAGCTAAAGCTACAGAAATTAATCTGTTCCACCTGGATATTACTCTCAATCTGATAATCCATCTCCTCACTTTAGTTTTACCATTATTTTCTTTCACAAAAGTTCTTATTTCTTTTAAACATACATGAACATCCAGTAAGAAAGTTCTTATTTATAACCTTTTGTGTTTTTAAACATCCTAGACTTCTGTATTACAGTAGGATTTTAAGAAGATAAATGCTTTTCTCATTTTTTAAACACAAAAACACCTACAAGAAGGTACAGTTTGTTGTCAGCAACCTCCAACTCCTCTATGCATGCAAAATGGTTTTAACCCCAAGCTAAACAGAACTTCAAAGCTGACTCCTGAAAAGGAACTTCTGCTTTGCATTCAAAATGTCAGTGAGGCAAGAAAAATTAAACAGTGAGAAGAAACAACTATTTCCCAGGTAGTATAAACTGACCCTCTTAGACAATGATGTAATCACTCAATACACCTTGGCCACAGCACTTTAAACAATATCTGATTGCCAAACCCTGGCTTATCTCACACAAACATGCCTTTTATAAACTGCAAAGACTCTACACAACATCCAGTAATAGTCACTTCCTCTGACACATTGGAGCCCATCTTCTATCACAAGTAGGTTTCCAGATTTTTCTCCACACTTGTTCCCTAAAGTTGTAACACACTCCACAGAATTGCTACATGACAGAAAAAGGGAATTTCCTTAGAAAGCACTTCAAAAAAATAGAAATAAATTCTCAAGGCCAAGTATTTGCCTTCCCTTAGGGAAGCCTGTTCTGAGAAAGCCCATTTTTCAGGAACACTGTGAGCAAATGCTGTGGGAGGACCAGCACTCAGAGAAATAGTGAACCATAAATCAGATTTTAAGGAGGAAAAGCACACATCTCCCACTGGAACAGGATCTTTAGTCATCCTTCTGTGCACAGATGCACTGTGACCCTTGAGACCAAGCCAGGACAAGCTCTGAGCCCTGCTGCTGGCTGTGACTCAGGGCTGTTACGCAGCCGACGCTCCAGAGACCTCTCAGTCCTGACCACGAGCTGAGTTTAAGACCCAAAGAGAGCACTGTATGAAAACTTTGAATATAAACTAAAGGGACATGCCTTGCTCCACAGTGATCACCACGCGCATACTCCCAGCTCATGGTTAATTACTAGAGAGCCAGTTCGTACCTACAGCAAGCTGCAGTTTCTCTTTCCACAGACCACCACTGCCCTGGGCTGCTGGGGAAAGGTCTCACCTCTCCTGACCCAGCTGTCAGGCTGTAACAGATGCTCCCGCACTGCAGATCAGACTCTTGAGGAGGGAATGATGCTCCTCTCCAACACCAGGAAGAGCAAACCCCCCCAGGAGGCATCTCCCCAGAACAGGCTTAGCTGGGAGGAATTAAACACACCAGGTCTGATCCTGCATCCTGCCTGCCTGGAGCCAAGTGACACATCAGCTTGGAGCAGTGCCACAGATCAGTACTGCAGAAATAATTTACACAGTCCTTGTGTTCTCAGATGGCTGAATTCCAAAAAAGTTGGGTGGCTAAAACGTGCTCATCAGACTTACATATCAACCACTTTAAAAAAGGACAATGGCATTTCTTTCACTCAAGTCAAAAGGGCAAGGGTAGTGTTTCAGACCACTTCGTTTCCTTCCTCACTTTGCGTGAGCAAACACTGCAAACACCCAGGTCCTCTGAAAATTTATGAACAGTCACCCAACTTCCCTCCCCTCCAAGAAGGAAAGAAAAACAACAACAATCACAAGAGAACCTCCAAAAAACAAAAACAACCCCAAAGAAAAGCTGTGGAGAACAGACAGAGCATAGCAGGTCAGGAGATTCCAGTTTAAAAAAACCCCAAGTTTTAACTGCACTGAATCTTTATTTTCAAAACTCTGTCTTGTCATGCAAGGCTGGGAACACCAGATGTCACCACAGCACAGGCTGTGGTTCCTGGACACTGCAATGAAATGACAAAAATCTCTTCAGATCTCCCAGTGTAGCAGCTATTCTGTTTCATAATAATCTTTGTTTCAACTTTATTTGAAACTTAAAAAACAGATCTAGACCGCTATTTTTCAGAGCTGATAACCAAAGACAGCTTCCAGTTAATGACTGAACCAACATTTCTGGGCAATCCATTTTTCCTGATAAGCTGTGCAGACAGTTCTCTGCCTAAGATAATCTTCTAAAGTGGGATATCAGCAGATACAACTCAGCCATCACTTAATGAAAATTAACAGCAGGCACACGCTGAGCTGAGGTGGAAAAATACACAAAAGTCCATCAGCAATCAGCCTAAAGCCCAAGCAGGGCACGCTGTACCCCACACCCCTCACTGCCCACAGAGCCCAGTGACAGCCCCTGAGCCAAGCACCAGAACAGCTGCTGACAAACAAATGCCAACCTCAACAAACAAGGTGAGTTCGTGTGGTACTGTCACAGTCCATGGAAACAAATACTTCAGGAAAAGAGAACAAAGCTATTTAAGGCTAAGAGAACACATTCTGTAAGAAGATAAACCTACACAAATGTAAATTTCCCTGTCTTCTGAAAAGCAATACCCTCCAAATGCATCAATAAAAACTCAGATCTTGCTCTACCAGACATGTAAATGCATGGTTTGCCAGAAGAATTAGTGAAACAGAGTATGAACTGAGCACAAAACTGTCCCCTCCAGCAGTTACAGCCACTGGTGGTTTCAGGCCTTCAGCAACACACATGTGTTTCCTGGCACAAGGCAAAGCAAGGATAATCCAAAGGATTCGTTTATTCTAGCAAAGCTGGCATACAGGCAATGTCAAACCCAATTATTTTAAAGCAAAAGAAAACATGTTTTAAATGCTTCACAACCTTTCCTGATGACAGAGACAGCATAGCCAGACATACATTAAATACACTTAATTGCACTCACCATAAGCCACCGGGGTCAGCTTTAAGACAGTATGCAGTGGGCACTTCAGGTAGGGCAGTTGTTCTGAGAAATCAAACCACAAATTACACATGAAATACAGGTTACAAGGAACTTTTCTGTTATGTTCCACGTCAACCACCTGAATGACTTTTTGCCTAACAGTGTATCTGTTTTCTTAGAATGCAATAGAAATGTTAATCAGAGCAAAAAACAAACATCTCAGTATTTCAAGTGAGGAAAATCTCAACATTAACTACCATGTTTGTCGTGGGGGTCAAATATGAAAAATTACACTTGGGTACTTGCCTAGCAAAACCAGCCTCGGATCATACAGCAGATTGTTAGAATTTACTGTTTGGAACCTTAAGCAGTAAATTTTTTAAGAACCAGACTGTTTGTAATGTATGAAGGAAGACTCACCTGCGGGCTTGTCAAGAAAATATGCGAGCAAACAGCGCATGACAGCTTGGTGACAAATGACAAGCACATTTTCCTGCCTTTCAAGTTCCATAATTACTGGCTCCAGCCTCTGAACAAGATCTTCATAGGACTGGGAGGGGAGGAGAAACACAGAGCACATTAAAAAGGGAAAACTCTTTGAACAGTGTATGTACGCAGAGGGGAACTTGCTTTCATATTAGTCATCGTCTAAATGTTATTTAGTGCACAGACAAATACTGCAGTGATAATTTTCCTTAAACTAAGAACACAGTTCAGACCCGAGTATTCACGTACCACATTTTATTATACACACAACAAAACAAATCTCCCTCCATGGAAAAACACATTATTAAGTTAGGCACTTTGATCAAGAATTTCCACAGAATCCCTAGGATTTAATTCACATCTGCAACTATGAATCTTGCACATTATTTTCCACAGCTCATCTTCAAAAACATCTCTCTTCCAAGCACAAATCTAGGAAGCCCAGCCAAAAGCCAGCATGCAGAGTTCACAAAGCCTGACCTGTTCAGGCTGCCCTTTCAAAACAAGCCCTGGGCGTGCCGGACTGGCCTGGGGACAGCAGCCACCATCCCACCAAAAGTGAGTGTGAGGACTCCCTGGTGACCTGTCCTGCCTGCCCGTGCACAGGGAATTGCTGCTGCAGGTGAACAGCAGGGCTCCTGCACGGGCAGGATTGAGTTAAATTTCACCTGCAGGGTGAAGACAATACTTCCAAAATGTGCCAAGTACTTCCAAAATGTCACGTATGTCCAGAATGTGTCATGTAGGTCCAGAATGCGTCATGTACTGTACATGTGGAGAGCTCAGCAGTTGCCCAGCAGAGCAGGGACCAAGCACAGCAGAATACCTTGGCCCTGGACCCCAGGCAGGACAAAGTGGCACTGCTGACTGAGCCCTGGACAACAGAAAGCCCCCAGCCCCAGAGAGCTGTACAAACCCCTCACACTGTCACCAGACACTAAACTGCCTTGGATAAATGAGGCCAGCTCATCCCCACAGGGCACAGAGGGAGTTTGAAATGCCACCATCCCCAGGACCGCACTGGTCTGAAAAACAAACACTCCTTGTTCAAATGGATGAGGAGAACTCTGCAGCTTAATGACTGCCTCATTAGCAGGACCGGGGTCACCCTGCCAGCGACACTGCTCTTGTCACAGTGACGGCTCCCGAGGAAGAAGGCAGAGCTCTGCCTCCTCCAGCACAGGCAGGAGCAGCTGGGCCCATCCCTCCTCCCTGTTGCCCAAACCTCAGCCCTCAGGACCCACGGATGGCCCTGTGACCATCTGGCCATCGCTGCACTGCTCCGGGGCTGCTTTAGAAAAGCCACCAGCAAGTTTATGTTCCCAGAGGCAAAGAGTTTAATAACGTGGCTGGAGATCTCCCCAGCATTTCAGCCAGAGCTGCCTGCAGAACAGCCACCACCCAGAGCAGGGATGAACAGAAACACGCCATCTTGGCAGCAGGTTTGCATATGCAACACTTGAAGCCCTGCAGTTCCTGCTTTATCACTGCAGGACCAGCACAGGAACAATGCCCACAAGATCAAAGCTCTCCATTGTTTTTTCTAAATTTATGGTTTTATTTTTCAAGCCCTGAATCAAATTAAATGGTCTGGGCTCAATCCTTGCAAGATCCTATGTGTTTTTCTGTAGAGAAAGGAACATCCTTTTCATTTATTTTAAAATTTATTTTTCCTTCCTAAAGCCAGCATGCATGTATTCAAGAAGACAAGGGAGCCCTTCAACCTGAGAGATTAAATATAACATACCTCCCCTTTAGGGTATCTGTATCTGTATTTGTCTTGGTCTCTCAGTGCAAATTCAAGCGGGTAATTTTCCTGTATCTCTTCATATGTCATTTCTTCACACACTCCCTGTCGGTAACAAAAATAATTAAAAAAACATGTCTTTCCAGCAGTGCAAAAAGCAGATATCACTGTTAAATAAAACCATATATAAATAACCTCTAACAGTTGTATTTTGCTACTCTGACACTTGAAATTGTCACACATGATGAACAGGACACTGAGCCTGACTCAGAGGTGGTTACCAGGAATCATTAAATCCCTGTACAGGTGAAGTTACATAAGTGGGCAAGCAAGGCCATGTTTTATCTATTGCACCGACTATGATATCTTACAGGTGCAGCTGGAAATTACCAACTTACGAACTCCCCCCACCATAAACTCCTTTCCAAGTCCATCTACCCAAAATTTCGTAACATCGTGGCTTCCACAGAACATTGTTTTACTGGAACAGACAAAAGAAGAATAAATTAACAATGGCAAAATGTAATAAAACGCTTAGCCTTGTTTACAGGAATTAATGAGAATTATTTCCAGCCTCTGGAAACTGCTTCAATAACTTTCTATCCCACAAAAGACGTATTATTAAAAACTAAGTACTTTCTTCACCCCTAGCAATCAAAGCAACTTATTAGGCAATTAAAAGAGAAGAACTTACTGCATCTATCTCATTCAAAACCTTCCACTGCTCATAAGGCACTCCCAAGGCTTCAGCAGTTTGAATTGTCCTTTTCATCTGGCTGGTCCAAACTTTCAGATCTTTGATATTTTGCTCATTAATAAACTGTGCCAAGCTTTTGGCAAACTGCAAGAAAAACCAAGAGACACTGGATGAGGGCTCGGAGCCAACACACGGCGTTCAGTTTAGAATACACGGGTTCCAGCCTCTGTAAACTCACTGTAGCTTTTCCAAAAGACTGTCAAAGTTTTTGCTAAGAAATACAACATACTCCATTATCCAAGAGGGAGAGAAGAAAGAAAAGGAGTACAAGGAAAATACAAGTTTTCAGCAGTTCCTAGCTTTCCTTCCAGGAATTTTCCTTTCAGCTTTAAGTTGTGTACACTTTCCCAATTATCCAGCTAGTCAGGATTTTACAAAAATATAGTTAAAAAATAAAGTCCTCTTGCCAATTGCTTTGTGCTGTAGGATAAAAAGGAATTTCAGCCAACAGAGAGACAAACAGACAAAGGAGTACATACCAAACCACAACACACACAGTGTCCACCCTGTTTCCACTAACCAAATACACAACTAAAAGAGTCCTTTAAACTCATTAAGGGGAAAAGGCTGCAGAGGAGGAAAGCTGTGATTGCCCAGCACAAACACCCAGTCACGCCTGTCTGGAGGTACGTACTTCTTTCCCCCTGACAGACAGCCCAGGATCTCCTCCTATTCTCCCCTTCAGATTGAGCTCGCTCTCTCCGTGTCGGCAGAGGTAGATTGACCGAGGAGTCACATGGATATTCATGAGGTAGTAGACAATCCGGCTCTGGATGTGATCCATCACTCTGTTCACAAGGTAACTCCTTCCGACATCCATGATTTTAATGTAAGAAAGATCCCTTTCATGAGCAAATTAAAAAAAAAAAAGTAAGATTTCACATTGTTCCTATTAGCACATACCACAATCTTTCCACCCTCTCTCTCACGTTATAAAACAAAGGGGCGACAAGCCAGAGAAATGAAAAAATCCTCAATTAGCCATGGAATATGCATTAGTGCTAAGAAGCAACGCAGTACTCCAAAGGTACAGGATGAACTCTATTCCTTTCACGTGGAGCTGCTCACAGCACTTTCTTTTCTGCTTCCTTTACTTGCACTTCATCCAAATCTAGATTCTACTCCTGGAAAAATACAGCCCACACACTGAAAAGGAGATGCAGCAGAGTCACTTACATTACCACAGCTGAGTAAGATATCCAGCTATTTTACAATACCAGATTTTTTTTTCCCCAGGTTACAAACACTTTCCATCAGCAAGTATTTGTCTGATTATACTCAGGGGCCAAAAGGAATGGTCACTAATTACCCATCTCAATTAATCCCTCCAGAAAAACCGGGGCACAAAAGAGCCAGGGAATAGTCTGAAGCAAGACATTTTCTCAGCTGCTCTATGAACAAGTCTTTGTTAACAGCACTGTAATCTACCCCACCACTACCTTCTCTAAGCATCAGACAGCTTATAATTTCAATTTTCGCTACTTATTCTTTATCACCTGAGCTATAATTCTAGAGCAGCCTCTAGTTTACACAAGGAAAGAAGTCTAATAAGCTGAAAATAACCACTATAGGTTTCCAGCGATGCGTTTGAGACATCACACCGCAACAAAACAAGAAAACTGATAATAAAACCAAACAGAGGTAGTGAGAAACAAGCATCACCAGCTCACTCCTGCCTGTGTTCCTCGGAGTCAATCATTCCCATTCCAGCCAGGCACAGCCATTAGGTCCATCACGGGAATTACACGCATGAGCTGAGCCGATTGAAGCGGCTCCACGCTGCTCATGCTCAATTACATTAAAATGCAGCTCAGCCTTCTCTGCAGCTCTGGCCTGAACAAACCAGCAGCACCTGGGACGGCTGCAGCTCCACATCCCACTCTGAAATCCTGGGCTGCAGCAAGAGGAACGGGGCTACTCCTGACATGATTCATCCCTACCTTACTTTGAAGAGTTCAAAGTTAATAAAAACCAAAGAATGATTTGGTGTGAGGATAAATAATATAGTTAAGACAGTTTCTCACAGCCCTGCCATCTGCAGGAAAATTTTGCAAGAACAAAGAAATTAATTTAGAAGTCACATTTTTAAGACTGATGTGTTCATAATTAACCTTAACCATACCAACCAATTAAGTTATGCTTACAGATCACTCATGTCTCCTCTACACACCAAAAAAACAAACACTGACCACTACAGAAAGTCTGGAATAATTGCTAAATGCTGGTTCTATCCCAGAAGAATAATACCATTCTCCAAGTGGGAAAATAGAAAGGAATATTGTCCCAGACTAGACTCACTAGTCAATTTTCCTCAAACAAGGAAGTTTCCATGCTACACCCTTAGAGCCAACACTCTAATTAGCCAAAGGAGAGAGAGCTCAAGCCACTAAAATACACTACTTGAAAGCCCTAATCCCCAATACAGGATGCTCCAACCCTTAAAATAACATTTTAATAGTATTGTGATCATCAGCTGTGAGCACAGCATTGTTTCATCACAGCATTGTGCCTGAAAGCCTTTGTCCAGAGTCTCATCTAAGGTCTCATACGAGTTCTTGTAGCACTCTATTCTTTTCATGAAGTCTTCTGTTGCTTCATCATTACTACAATCAACATAGTCAGGACTACCCAGCTTCACTTGCTGTTTAAAATAAAACCAGGAGAACAGTACTGAAGTTTCTTGGCCTTCTTCATGGATGTTTAAAGAAATAGAGAGTGGCAGATTTGTGGGGTCTGACAGCAGGCCTGAAAGCCTCACAGAGTTTAACTTAAAGACAGTAAAAATTTACCCATGAAAAAAATATAAATGTAGTAACTAGCTACCATGATAACCCAGCTTCAATTAGTGACAGAAAAAGTTCTCACAGAAACAGATGTTCGTGGGGCAAGACTTTAAGAATGTGCAGAGGAAAACTTGGTATGTACCTAATTGCTTGTGTAGCTCTTTAAACTATCTGTAAAATCATTGTTTCCATAAATAATTCTGTCAGTGTGTGCTAACTAAAAAAGATATAAAAAAGCAGCCGTAGAGTAGAATAAAGCTTCTTTCTATCCTGGGATTATGAGTGTGAGTTTGTCATGTACTCGTCTCGACCGCAACAAGAGTGGGAGAACACAACAAAAGTTTTGCCTGCAACTTCATTAAAATACATGTAAAGCAAAAAAAACCCTATTCCTCAGAGAATTAAACTTCTGAGCTAGTAACGTTCACATGGACAGGGGAAAAAAATGAAATTTTTTCCAATAATGAGAGCTAACGTGGGGTTTTTACTATTGGAAGTTCTTATAATGTACTTCTAAAAATACTGAACTACTTTAAACCTCCCAATGTCAAGCAGTTAAAGCGAACTTTCCTATACTCACCACAATGTTTGCAGCAATGACCTCGGGATCGACACACACAGACTCCACAAAAAAGGTCTTCAGTCCAAACGGGAGCCACATGAACAACAGGGAGGAAGAAGGAAGATGCATGAAAACACCTCTGGATACCAACACACACGAGCAGCAGGTTGCCCACTTCCATGCCAAGGCCTTTTTAACAGAGGGATGTCTTCAACTCCCCTCCATTTACTCAGAAAGCTGCTCCAGACCCTCTCATCAGAAATTCCTGGCTCCCCATTCCATGACACATCATGCTCTGTGCTCTTTTCCCCAACAATGCTTGCAAGTGGAAAATTTTCGCAGTAGAAAAAAACGCAGGATGGAAGATGAAGAAACAAACACAGATGATGCAAGCCCAGCCCCACAAACAGTAACCAATGCTTCTGAAGTAACACTTTAGAAGCCTCTCAGCTACTGGAGTAGCCTCGCTTAAAAAGAGGTTTGTGTTTTACTGTGTCAAAGGTTTATGGAGATTAAGTTTACAGGAAATGAAAGATGACTGGGGAGCAGCTGAATGTAAAACCAGAAGGCAGAAAACCACAAAGTTTTGGTTTGTACAGAACTAACACAGAACCCCCTTCATGTTCCTGCAGCAAAAATTTGAACTGCATGAAGAAGTGTGTTTTGAATAGTTCTTTCTGACACTGCACTCAGAACCACGGGGCCAGGGTGACAGAATTGAAGCCATAGCACAGAACAGCTTAGCTCCAAACAGTACAAACCCTAAAGATGAGAAAAATGAGGATTGAATTACTTCTAATCACAAACAATGCTTAGGAACACAAAACACATTATTGATTAAACACCTAAGAAGGATGTGGCCTGTGCTAGTGCACCTAGAGTACAGATAAGGGCAAAACCATCACTGCCTTGCTTGGCCAGGCAATAGCTCAGAACTGCTGTGCTTTGACTCACCTTATATCCATTTTCTTCACCAAATTTATAAATAGTTTCTCTGCGTTCTCGAGTTGTGTTTGTAGCATCAAAGACCTAGGAACAATTAAAGGGAGAGAGAGAAAGGAATTTTTTAAAAGTTGCACAGCCTTTGGAAAGCACTGTGTTAGTAACAACAAAAATATGGGTTCAAAGACCCTCAGTGTGAAGGAAAGTAATGGAAACACTTCCCTATACCCCCACTACCTCAACATGCTCAACAGGAAAACAAAGACATTCCTACTTTACACACATTATTTTCTAAATACTAAAAATCAGTAATATTTTGAAAGCACTACTAGCAGAACTCCGGATTTGGAAATCAGAATTTAAGCCTAGCACAAAGTACAGGAGAGAATCTTCCTCCTGGCCCATTACTAGCATTCAATACTAATTCATAAGATTTTTGTGAACTTACACTACAGAAAAAAGATGCTGCATTTCAATCTGCTGTTCAAAATGGAAGTTTAAAATTTGCAAGAATTGTAAATCCTGCCCATGAATAACATGATCAACGCAGGCCTTTTTCTAGGAACTCAGTTTAGCTCTGAACACATCAGTGTTTTACTAAAGTATGAAGTGTGCCAAAGCATAACGTTTACCTCATGTATCCAGCAGAACTTACAGCTAATGGTTTTCCCTGATTAGTTAATAAAAACCCTAGAGTTGTGTCAGTAGTCTTAAGAAAATAAAAATTAAAATTAATCTGAGAATGCAATGTCAACAGTCAGTTGACATTTTGCATGTCAGAGCAGTTGACATTTTGCATCCCATCATTAAATACTCAGGTATGCATCAATTTAATACAAATTTCTCCTGTTCTCTTCAGACATTTCTCATGCCAGTAACACAGCTGCCAAGCAATACAGAGGGCACCTTTTGTTCAGCAAGTCTTTACCTTCCCCTTGGAACACTAAACTATCAAACAGACACGCAAGCAAAACAGCAGACGCGTTTAATGGTACATTGTGGAGCAATGTAGAGAGAAGGTGGGCTTTCCTCTTGCTGTTGGAATTACTCAGGCTGGGTATTATCCAGCAGACACAGTGTTTAGTGCAGGGGCATCTCAAGAAGGTGTCTCCAACAAGAAACTTACAGCCACGTGCCCGTTCTCTTCGCTGAGGTACTGCCGGACGTCGTTCAGCGCTGCTAAGGCACACTGTCTGCAGAAGGAAAGAACCAAAGTGAAATGCTGGGTAAAGGCATTTTGTTCATGCGCTTGTGAGCAAATTGCCCTGCAAATGTTAGATAATCTACCTCAAAAACACAGACCTCCCTCCAAACACGGGAAAAAACCAACTGAGGTCAGCTGAGCTACACTAAGGAAATGTGACCATGTCACCTTGCTGGGTCACTGATACAGCTACTCATGTTCACACAACAGCCATCCACTCTGCTGACCAGGATACACTTCCACTGATCTAAAATAACATCACTGAATCACCCCTGCAACTGTGTGCTTTTCCCAATTACCTATTCATACATGCTTGCTTCTTAATTTGATTCTCAAAAAGCAAAAAGAAAAAAAAATAAAATAAACTAACTTAAGGCCTTTATCTTGTGGCACTAAGTTAAAGTGGAAAGACAACTGTTTTTCAGTAATCTACTTACTCTCTTTTGAGTTATTGTGTGAAAACTGCTTGTGTAAAAAAGAATTGTTAAAACAGAGAACAAAACAAAGTTAGCATCAAGTATTAGTGACTGAGGCGAAAATATCATCCCACTGCAGTCACCCACCCAGTGTAATTAGTACTGGAGACAGCTGAGGACACAAACACCAAAAAACCCCACCCTGACATGCTTTACACTTGTGTTAAATCTGGGCAAGAACACATTAATATGCAACTTTCCTATGTCCCCAGCATTAGCATTATCTTCAAAGTCCATTATGATTCCTAACACATCAGTAATGCTGGAGGGCAACATTAACATTGTACCCGATTTACCCGTTAGCAGAACAAAGCCCCATTTACCCCCAGTAAGTACAGCCTCTCTGCAGCACCAACAGAAAAGCCTGCCCGTTTCAACAGCCCTTCCCTGCATTACTCCTCGGTTTTGACTTCCAGACTGAAATTCATAACTCCTCTATTTACCATATTCCGCAAGCACAGCTCTACCTCGGAAGAGAAATGAAGGCTTTCCCCTCCTGACAGTATTTCCACATTAGCACAGTTAACAGATGTCAGGAGCTGAGATTCATCGCCCAGGTCTCCACTGAATAAATACAAACCCTCTTTACTCATTGCTAAGCAGGCAGATCATCTCACACAGCCCATTTCATGCTACATCCCTCACCATTTAGTCTAAGAGGTGACACACGGGCACATTAAAAGCTCTGCCTCCACCTGTAAGCAGAAGGCAGTGGCTTGCAAGGCTAATGCACCTCAGAACTGCTCTTTATCCCCAAGGATTGGGAGGTTCTTATC
Source organism: Pomatostomus ruficeps (assembly GCA_013400735.1). Classification (NCBI taxonomy): domain Eukaryota; kingdom Metazoa; phylum Chordata; class Aves; order Passeriformes; family Timaliidae; genus Pomatostomus; species Pomatostomus ruficeps. Next base: position 55,801 of record VYZT01048653.1, read on the forward strand.
CAAGCTGCTCTCCTTTGGCTTTAGCAACACTCAGTGCTGCTGAGGGGGGAGAAAGGGAAGAGAGAGAGGGGGGACAAGGCAAGGGACAGCCAAAAAAGAAAATCCAGACAGCAGGAAAGTCCAAACATTTTTGATGCTTAAGCTGAAGCTGAATTAAGAACGAAACAGTCCATATTTTAAGTAGCCTAAATAAATATTATTTCCATCAGTGTCAAATTTCTGTTCCTTCTCATTTCATGCTGCACACTCTAAGTGCTTTCCTGAACATACTAAAAAGTACAGTGAAAGCTGAAGACCTTCTCATTTGATGTCCTCTAGGAAAGAAGCAGCTCCCTCTTGCTCTGACCTTTCTCCTCATCTACCCTCTCTTCTCAAGGTCTGTCCCTGCATTAAAGCACAGCCTCATTCCAGGCAAGAGCAGAGATTCAAAAGCTTCATCTGGACACAGAAGCTCACTCTGGTTCTCTCCTTGCTTTGCACAGCATTAGCAAAACATGGCAATTTCTGAGGCAGTGCACTGATTGCCTGAATGAGGCACCTGCACGGTGGCCAAAACCACAATTTCAGGGAGAAAATGGTAACATTTGATTCTCACTCATTTAAGCACATAATGATAATTATATTCAAAGTCCTCCAGCTGAACAATTTCACTATGCAAATCAAAAAGAAAAGCAGGTTTGTGGGTTTTTTTTCCTTTATGAACCAAACAAAAGCTCTAAAATGGGATTTCAGGAATTATGCAGCAGAAAGAGTCACATCTATTAGCTGATACCTTACAAAAAGGTAGGAAAACTAATAACTGTTTGTTAAAATAGTTTTGGAGTGAAAATATCCTAGAGCATCTACAGGAATAACAGTAGCCACATCCTACTGAACAGGCATCAAGAAGGACTTCTCTGCATTTTTGATGCTTGAGATGAAACAATCAAGGAAAAAAGATCCCCAAATTTTAATCAGCCAAAAGAAATCACTTTTCCACATTCTCTAGAATGTCTTTTCCTGCAGTCTCCCTAAGGGTCTTCCTGAGCATACAAAAATGCAACTTCAAGCCATCTCTTGAGCCAATTAATTACACAGGAAATAATTTTAATACAATTAGCATTGTGTGCCAACCACAATCACAACTTACTTCCTGATTTTCAAGCCTTCTTCATTGTCAGGCAGGAAGAACTCAAAGGATTTGTACTTTTTCACCAAATCTCGACGATACTGACCGACGTTAAATTCTGCCAAGAGAAACCGGCGTTAGCAGGAGCCAACCAGAGTCACATGAAAAGGACAGAAGTTATGACAACTTTGACACCAAACTTCCTGCAAGGATAAAACAACTTGGCCTGTAAGAAGCCACCATGTCATACTCCTTTTTTTGTGTTTTGTGGGGTTTAAAATAGCAAGACAGCAATAAATCTTGGAAATAGCTGAAGAACATTTGGGCTGTAGTCACGCCACTTCAGTGGCCATACTGTAGTGCCCTTGTCTGCCAGTTTGCCTGGTCAACAAAAAGAAATTATTTTCCTCCTTTTCAGGGGTTATTCCAAGTCTATAAAGGACTACTAATGATTATTAGTATTAATAATAATTAATAATTATGATTATTAGCTTTTCTTCTATGTTTATGTGCAGTGAAACAGGATTCTGATAGCACCTCCCAAAACTTACAGCTCTTACTGAAGAGAGGCAGAGCTCTTAACAGAACTAAACAATCTTGCTTTAGGTAAACAAAGCTTAAAATTCCAGTAGTGGAAACATTTTTTCAGAACCCTGCTCAAATATTTCTATTCCTTAAGGATTGGTATTTCACAACCCTTGTTCCACTTACTGGGGGGAAAAAAAAAAAAAAGATAAATTGTTAAAACAAAAAAAATAATTTAAAAAATCATCCTAAGAATGGAATATAATCCTACTGTGATCTCATAACAGTGGTCAAAAAACACCTATTCCTTATCTGGGCAAAGGTGCAAAAGGTCCACGGCCAAACATGTGTCACAATATCAGGTACGGGATTAGGGCAAGACAGTTCTGCTCTGCCTCAGAGCAGACAGCGACACTGAACCCTAATTAATTTCATTCAATGGCTCTGAAAGCAGGTCTCTGAAATGCAATTAATGTTTAAGTTGTTTCAGACCTACAGGTTTTTTCTGTTGAACCGCAAAGCTTTTGGTTTTGTTGCTTTTTTTTTTAACTTTAAATCACACTGAAGTATTCTGTTTGAGAGGCTGCCAAGGTACAACACTATTTGCCAGACTTCGTTTCTGGAAAGAGGAAAAGAAGCAGTAGACACAACTAGAAGGCTGCAATTAAGAAAAAAAGACACAGAATAAAAGAGCTCAAGACCCAGCTGCTCTATACAGATTGCTGTTGGGATTGGAGGCAGATGATAAAGATATAAATTATTTTTTTTCCCCAAAAGTCCAGTTTTGTTTGAGCTCAGCAGCGTTGATGGAATTTTTCATGACATGGACTACAGAACAATCCAGGTGATCCTGTGCTGTTTTTAACGAGCACTGGCCACAGTGGCTACATGGAAAGGTGGGACCTTGTAAGCAAAACAGAAGGTGCAAGAGTTCAGGTGGCCAGTGCTGTCAGACAAAAGCCCTTTAAAAATCAGAAATAATGGATTTCATGAGAAGGAGTAGTTACTGTCAGAGGGTCGTGCACAGCAGAAGGAAAAGTGCTATCTAGTGGGACAATCTTGAGCCTTTGTTCTTAGCATCCACGCCTATGGAAAAGTTTCCCAAAGCTGACCGGTATCACAACCACAACTATTCAAAAAAGCTTCCAAGGCTTGGTATCTAAAAACCACATTGCAACACAATTCTATTCAGACATCTAATTGACCTCGTTTCCTTCAAAAAGTGCAGACAAAAGTCCTCTGTACTTTTAACCATTTCAGATTCTAAACAACAGAGAATTCTGGCAGGAAGAAAACACAGAAATGATGGCTGAAATGACTCAACCACCACCAAGCCCAGGCTATTTACCTCCACCTTCTGTTCTTGAACCCTCCAGCTTGCTTAATGTTACATGAAAAGATGGCATTTATCTTTTCTCTGGTTTACATAACCTCGTAATTTGAACCATCTGTCTCCGAGAACAAGAACTCTTGCTAAATTAAGCACACACTAATTTTAAGACATTAGGAGCCAAAGGGTAGCAGATGTTAGGGCTACTTGCTACTGATCCTGTATCAGTTCAGTCCCACCAACTGGAAGAATTAGGCAAAGTGTCATCCATTCCCTCAGCCAGGCAGTGAGGTGTTTTAGATTGACTTCAGTAAAATTGCATCACTGAAGGCACAAAAGAAAGACTCTGTGGTTTTCCGAGGAAATCCCAAGTCACCCTTGCTAACAAAGACAAACAATAACCAGCAACCCAGGATGGAAGCTCGTGTGGTAACTTTATGTTGCACATTTTCGTAAAATCAGGCAGCAATGCTCTACCTGTTTTTCATTAAGCCCAAGTGTGTGTGTTTTCTGACGTGCTGCTCACATGAAATTTCTCCTATAGCTGAGCCAAACCATGCCTACAGTAAAATTAGTATTTGGGATTTATTCAACCAAGCATGAGCCAGATGTGGATAATATCTTGTTTGTTGTCCAGGACTGGACTTCTGCTTTTCAAAGTTCACACAGTGAAGTGCTCTAACACAATGACATATACATAACACATCTCCTAAATTTAAGTTACATGTGTATCTAACATGCAAGCATTTTGTCACCTTGGATATAGGCTAAACTGCTTGGATTGTTATTCCATTTCAGCCTAATGGATAAAACTGAACTCTCCAACTAGCTCATACTGGTCATCAGAAGGGTTAAACCATATGAAAACAGTCAAAATCAATGACAATATAAATCCTGTAAACTCTCATTGTTAAACAGTGCTATATCCCCCATAACATCCCTTCTAAATAAAGCACATTAGACAAGTTTCTAAAAGCTTAAGAAAACGCCAACACAAAAATCTTTACCCTAGACTCAAAAGGCACTATAAATATAGGCCAGAACTTTTCATCTTGACTTCTTCGAGCTACTAGGAAACACATCTCTGAATACTCAGCCAAAACTCCACACTTTAGTATGATCTCATACGTTTAATGTCATTTAAATTATTAACTAGGCATAAAGCTACTATTACTGCACTGGACACAGAATCATAGCACACTGAAAGTGTCTTGCTCTTCTACAGAAGAGAGGGGAAGGAAGGTGGCTGCTCAGAACCTCAGGTGGACTTAGGTCCTGTTTAGTGGGCCCAGCAGATACCACAGGGGCCCAGCCAGGCCCTTGGCACAGCCAATCTGAGCCATTTCCTGCCCAAAACACACACACAAATCCTTAAAGAGTGATAACAAGTGGCAGCTGGCTACCTCAGCTCCTCGGGCTCTCAGTATTTTAGACAAAGAACTGCAAGTCATTCCACAAACAAGTAGAGAATTGCAAGTAGCACAAAGTTCACGGAGAAAAAAAAAGATGGGGAAGCCTGGAAGTTTAACCCTGCAGAGCTGACTGCCCAACTGCTTATAAACGACATTCCTGTTCACCCACATGAAGAAAGGAAGGCAAAGAAGGAAAAAATAAATAAACAAAAACGGCAGTGTTTAATGATAAGGGAAAAAAGTTGATTTAGGTACCTGGCAGAACAAGAAGCTAAAGGGACAGTCAACAGAATTTGATTAATTAACACTTAAACAGCAAGGGGCTCGTGTATGTTACTGCTTAAAAATACATTAACAAAGCAGAAGGATTTTAAGCAGTCAAACCCAGCAACAAAATTACTGGAAATCAGGTTTATAAACCACCTAACATGGTGCCCTGTCCTTCTGACACAAACAAAAGCAAATCCATCACCTTTCGTGGGCACTCCAATCCAATTCAAATAGCGCGTCAGCTTCTTCGAGATGTAGGTTTTTCCTCTTGCTGGCAGACCCACCATGACAATCAGAGTGGGGCAATTGGTCATGCATACTGGAACAGAAACACAGGAAACCAGGATTAACCAACAACGCTCCCACCCAGCAGAGGCTCCTGCTGCAGTGGAAAACCCCTCTGTGTGTGTGTGCTCTCTGAGGAGGTGACCATCCCAGCAGCTCATGCACTGTGCCGCGCTATTTTGGGGTTCTACAGCAGGACAGTGAACCCTGACCACGTTTCCTACGCTGAATTTCGGAAGGGCGAGGCAGCGGTAGTGCAATGATGGACGGGTGAGTTGTGAACAGGCAGAAAAGAAGAAACCTGTGTAGGTGCACACAGAAACAACACCAAAACAAAGACACAGCTACCTCATGCCCCTGTGCACCTCAGTTCAGTGCTTGCATTGAAAGGAAACAGCAAGGTGTACGCAATTTTTAAGTAATTTTTACAACTCTAAGACAAGACCTAAACACTGCTCAACCTTTTCTTGGTTTTGAGCCAAACAAGCGTGACAGATGCAGCTTAATACATTATAGTAAGACATGCTACTCACTACTGAGTATTTCTCCTTTTAGTATAATTAACACTAAAGTCTCTCTTGAGCAGAGCTCATTTTGGCTGTTACTAAGAATAAGGCACAAGTATTCTATACAATCCAGTACAATAATCTGATAGAGATACATGTACAGAAATACTCTTAATCAAATAGTATTTAATTAAAAACACATACAACACTGTAGGAAATTGAAGGAATTATATGTATAATCTGAAAACCTTGAGGCATTTCCTTTCAAATCACAAGTTTTCAAACATTTTAGCAGCACAAAACTAAGGATACCTTGCATTAATCTATCACAGCTACAAGGAACTGCCTAAAAAGAAAGAAGATATTAAAGTGATGCAGATACCACCAGCTCCCTCCACCCTCTGTGAAATAATTTCTGTATAATCCACACATGTATCAATTTCCTCAATATCTTGACAGAGGAGATATTAATTCACTCCAAAAGACTAAATCTCAGGGATTTGCTGTAAGGCATAATTTAACTGTTGTAAAAAGCTCTGTGATTGCTCAAGATTCCCAAACTTTGGATCGATGAAGTCCCATCCCACAAAGTCACTTGCGCAAATCTGGTGCAGATACTTCACATAACAGATCAAAAAAGAACAAGCAGATTAGCAAAGGGAGATGTGCTGTCTTAAAATGCACATTGAAAGACACAAAAACCATGAAAAATACACCACCTTTCATCAGGGAGAGGAGGTAAAAGGGTACCCAACCCCAAATCCAGGGAACAGTCAATTACTCCATGTAATGAAAGCTAAAGGGAACCAATTGCAAAGCAAAACAGATCCATCCAAACACAACCAAGTCCCTGGAATGACACTGATAAAAGCCCTCAGAGCAAGTTCCTCTGTGCAAAAGCCTATAAACAAGAAAGATAATAATTTCTTGTCCCTTTTCCTCTTTGTCATAAGTTCAAGCTGTGAACCCCCTCTCCAAGAGGGTGAAGGAAGTCTCTGGGGAAACAACAAAGTCTGCGGAGTGCCAAGAGCACAGCGCTTATTAAACTTTACAGCTTTGCTTCCAGCTTTAAGGACAGCAAAATAAAATACCAGGATGAGAGAAACCCCTGAGCCTCTAGAAATTTTAAGAGAAGACATTTTTCTTCAAAGCCTGTTCAAAAGGTCCTTCACCTGAAACACCTAGCTCGGGTTTTGAACAATTTTTCAGTACAAACAGTGAAATAAGAGCTGTAAAAGACAAACCAGGATCTATAGTGAAGGGCTCCGTACACAGCCCCAACTCCTCCTGCTCTGCAAGGAACTGTGCTGTCACAGGCTTCTCTACCCATTCCAGGCAGAATTTACCAACTAATACTATTCCCAGAGTACCTCCTTTTTTCTGCTGCTGGGGTCAGCTATACATTTTTAACTTTCTCACAGAATATTTGTCTTTTGGTAATGCAACGATAAACCTTTACTGGGTCAAAACTAAGGGCTGGGAAGCTGCCATGAAGAGACCTGCAAACCACTTTTTAAATGGTTGCTTCACAGATTACACCTACAGCTAAATTTCTAAATTAAGTCGTACTGCTTGCATGGGTTTGTAATAGCAGTTCAGAGTCTAAAATTCAGAGCACTAAAGAAGTGTTTGGTGTCCTGGATGAGAAGGCCACCAGTGGCTGCAGCCTCACACCACCTGCACAGGTGGCACTCAGTGACAAACACACCTGTGCACTGGGAAGTAGAAGCCAAAGGCACCTGTGCTGGCCAAAACAGCACATTCACACCTAAATGGCAGGACTGAAAATAAAAGCACACAGAGCAGCTGTTTCACTTCTTCTGTACCTCAGTGCAGCATTCTCAACACACGTAAGACTCAGCACAGCAAAGTTTATTTCCTCCCTTATGATCCTGTGTAATTAACAAAGCTTAATTTTGTTCATTAGCTGAGTAAAACAGTTAAGAACAGAACACAAAGTTCTGGGGATGTATCAAATACTCCAAAGAAATTAATTATCTTTCACGTTATCTAAACCACAGCTTTCTCAACAGAATATTGCCAACACTCACTGCAAGCAGGGAGGAATATTCATGCTCATGAAAGTATTTTCAATGTCAGCATCTCACGGCTTACATTTCCCCTTGAAGAAATGTAAGCAAGTTTGACATGAGGAAGTTGACTGATAAAAATTGCCAAACATACCACAAGTTACATATATGTAACTCCCAGTTTCCCAGAGGCACAGTGTTCAAACCCCTTTTCGCAGCACCTCACCATCATTCAATTGATACTAAAAAAAATTTCCAGTACAAAAGTACTTACAGGTGTTTGAGTTAGAGCCAAGGCAGGCTCCTAAGGGCAGCTTTCTCCCCACTCCCTACCACTGGATTGTCTGGTTTATCTCCAGAAATATCTCTACACAATCTAGTCTCCAGAAAATAAACTCATTTTTTACTACTGTTTCACACACACAGCTCCTAAGGGTTTCTGACAGCCCCAACCTGTGGATGTGCCATCAACACTAATTTTGTTAGAGGAACACAGCACTCAGAGCAGCAAAACAAGACTTAGAGGTATAGGTTGTACACCATTGTTTGCTAAAGATGTTCTAAGGCTTCAGTCAGCTTTTTCTTTAAAATAGAAGTTTGTAATATATGCATTTAAGAGTGCATGTTTATAAACAGCATCGCCAAAAAGAGGGAACACAGAAAAAACACACCCAAAAACCAACCAGAGAGGGAAAATGGCCAAGTGATGAAGTGCTGCAACTGAAGCAAAGTCATTACCCCAGTTTAATATTTCTTAAAGAACAACAGAGCAAGTCACAACTCGAGAGTAAAATTATGACTGCTTACCCTTCTAAAGTTTAAGACTTAACAGTCAAGGAAAGAAGAAATTACATGCTTATTTCTTGCCTCTTAGACTCTATTGTGAAATAATGCAAATGCAAAAGAAGGTTGTAACACCGAACTGGGACATGGAACAATCTAGATCAGCTGTGCTGCAATTCATCAGCCCTCAAAACTCTCATGGTTCTTGTGAAATCAGTCAAGAGTTGATATTTTCCAGGTTCACTTACTACCAAACAAATTATCAGCTGTCCTTTCCTTTCACCCAGAATTAGATTTTGTTTTTTCCTAACATGTGTTAAGGACGGATGTTTTTTGTACCAAGCTGTCACTGTTAGAGATCTGAAGTTTACGAAGTATTTTTGCAGTTTCCATGGCCTTCAACTCAAGGCCTGTTCTCCAAAAATCCTGTAGTATTTAGAGGCTCATACACAAATATCTCTGACTTTAAGCCAACACAAGCACCCTTCCAAATAAGGTTAGCCCTACGTGTTTTACCCATCCCTTATCCAAGTTAACCATTGCTAATCCATTATATCCTTTTAATCAATGGGGACAACCAGTCTCCCTTCTTTGCATCCCACGGGGACAAGTTCCCCATCCTGCTGTTCTTCCTGAAAAGCATCTGCTCCCTGACCTGAAGGAGTCCATTATCTTCTAATCTGTCTCTCCTCTTTTTGTCCAAACCACCAGTTTTTAACATCACCTTGGTACAAGGGATTCAGAATTCACATTTGTCTCGTGGTCAGCCTTGTGCCACCAGCTGCTCCGAGCCACTCTGTCATCCACTTCCCCAGGGGGACCATTTGCTTCCTACAGCTTTGATGCCAGCAGCAATGATCCCATCACACATCCTGCTCCTCAGGCACTATCCTCACCTCATTTGCTCTCCTATTTTCAGTTCCTAGGGTTAGGAGCAGAAAGACACACAAGCAGCATGTGCTCAAAGGGTAGAGTTCTATAGAGAAGAGATAATAATTTGATACTTCTTTTTTGGATGTACATTTCTACTGCTGTACCAACAGCAAATGACAATTATTAGAATGACCAAATTCCAGCAGCTGTAGGGAAACAAAGCATTTAACTGTAGTGGGGGGAAATGTTTAACCACAGGAAGTTCACTATTTATCTCTCACTATAAACATCCTCTGCTGGCCTCTCCAAACAACTTTCACTAGGGCCTACTTGGCTATTTATTTTTTATGTCCACGTTTACAGCCCATTATTTGAATCAGAGCTTAAAGCAATCGGAGTATCTAACGCCAAGAAGAGCTTTAAATCAACCCATTCACAGACAAAACTCTTCACAAGTGACCACAAAAGGCAAGCCATAGCTGTTAATAACAATATGCACTTCTAGTGCCTTCAGGAGTGACTTGGAAGGTCATCAGAACGGTTACCTTGGCTGTACCAGCTGTAAAAGCTGCCTGCTCAGTAGGCTGCACACGGACACAACTCCTCCTCGAAGACCTTGCAATGCACAGACTGAAAGAACTGGCTCTTCAAAGCCCTGTGACAGCTAAACCTTGGCACAGCTCAACAGATTTCTTCTTCCCTAGACAACCGTAGTTGTTACAACTTTTAGAAAATCACACTAAAACCAGCTAACACAGGTAAGTCCTTTTGTAGACAAATCTGCCAAGTCCTCAACTGGAAGTGTGTACGATTCTGCTCATCCACCTTCTAGAAGGATAAACACTAAAGATAGTGCAGATAAAGGTCAGAGAAAATAAAGAAGCCCAACCAAAGGACACTTGAAAGAGTTCATCTTGTTTAGCCAAGAAACTCGGAACACAGAGTGCCTAACTCAACTTCTTCCACTGTAAGGCTACACTCGAGGACAAGAAAACCACTTCCCCCTTGAGCTGGTATTTTTGGAACAGTTACATCTGACACAGTTACCTGGAGCAGCAGAGAACTGGAACTGGTCAACCCAACACAGCCCCAAATCACCCATCTGGGCAGTCCATCCTGGGCGGCCACAGCACCGCTACAGCACCCACACTGCCTCACCAGAACACAGGGCAATGCAAGATATGTGGAAATCTCAGTGTAAAGGACTCTGTGATACCCTTGAATGGGAAAAATTACAAAGTGTTCCCAGTTTGCTGAAACGAGATAGATGGTTTTTATCAAGGAAGAGTAACTTCTGCTCCTTTGCAGGCTGTAATTCTTATGTATCACAAATGACTGCAGACTAGTCATAGGTAGGGCTGCAAAAGGATTTAAAAAAAATGCAAATCTCTTTTTCTAGCAAAAGGCTTTTTTCATTTATAAGGAGTCTTAGGCATTAAATGTATAGAGTCCTACTAAAAAACCCCATATGTGAAATATTTTTTAAGTTACAGTCAAGGGAAGCTAAGTAATCCTGCCAAGAAGACTCTGTACATCATCGAATTACCCATGACCCACATGTAAATTTATTCTTGGGTTTGGTTGGGGTTTGGGGATTTTCTTTGTAAAGCAATATCTGTGTCAGAGCTCTAACAGATATTATTCTGTTTGGAAAAGAGATGCCACATTAAGGCTAAAATGAAGCCTTCTTCTTAGCATGTTTACAAAAGTGCTTATATACATTTTCTGACCCTTCTCCTATTTCAGCACTCATCTCTTAACCTACCACGTTTCAGATGCTGCAGTAACTCAGTTCCCACAGAAACACACTCCTGCCTGCTTGCCCAGCATACAACAAGAGAGTTTAGGTGGGTTTTTTGCTGGTTTTTTTTTGTTTGTTTGTTTGTTTTGTGGTTTTGGGTGGGTTTTTTTTTTTAAGCAAGGGCTGGACCAAAGCAAAAGCAGAGAGAGCCAAGGCTGCAGCCCATGGACTCCTGCCACACCGGCAGAGCCTCAGCTATGTCAGCACAGCCTCTTTGCATGACAAATACAAACAATTCCACACGACAAAGCGCCTTTTGTCTGCAAAACTGCCGTGTACTGGACCCCAGTTACTTAAGTAAGGGGGGAAAATGAAAGAAAGAGGGGGGGAAAAAACAACCTGTGAGGCAAAGTTTGTTAATGAACTATGGTTTACAAACGCCACAGCCAGTCTCAGGAGGCTGATGACTTGGTTGGCTGCACCTCAAAATATGGGAAGTCATTAACTCATGGAACAGATGGGCTGATACAGCATTGGCCTTAAAGGAAATAAAAAAAACCCGAAAGGAACACAACAACCAAAACAAGAACACACTGACATTTTTAGGCCTCTCTCCAAGAGGAATACACTGAATACAAACGCTCCCTGACACCAGAGCGTCTAATAAATAAAAAACCCCAAACAAACCCGCAAAACACCAACAAAAGCAAACCAGAGAACACATCCATTCCAGCTGAGCTTCCCTGCCTTCCGCCGGGCACAGAGCCAGCAGCTCGGGGGCTCGACCCTCCACGGGGGACCGCGACCGCCGCCCCGCAGCCCCGGCAGGGACCGACCCAGCGCGCCCGGGCTCGGCTCCATCCCCTCGCCCCCCGCCCGGCCCGGGGCTCGGCTGCAGCCCCGCGGAGGTGCCCTGCCCGGCCCG
>VYZT01048653.1:71065-83219 GCA_013400735.1 Pomatostomus ruficeps
ACAGCCCCGGGGGACAGCGGGGACAGAGCCCAGGGGGACAGCGGGGACACACAGCGGGGATACAGCCCCGGGGGGACAGCGGGGACACGGAGCGGGGACAGAGCCCCGGAGGACAGCGGGGACACGGAGCGGGGACACACAGCCCCCGGGAACACACAGCCCCGGGGAACAGCGGGGACAGAGAGCGGGGACACGGCCCCGGGGGACAGCGGGAACACGATGGAGACACAGCCCCGGGGGACAGCGGCGACACGATAGGGACACAGAGCAGGGACACGGAGCGGGGGGACAAGGAGGGGACACAGCCCCGGGGGACAGAGCGGGGACACAGCCCCGGGGGGACACACGTCCCTGTGCTGATGTCTTCGGTGCTGAGAACCGCTCCAAGCCCACCAAGCCGCCCGTGCCCGAACAGTTCTCCCGGAAAAATTACTTCCCTGTTACCCTTTCAGAAAGGCATTGTAAGAGCCAAGTGACACCCGCATCGCTGTGCCAGGAGATAGCAAAGCCCCGCAGAACTAAAATACGTCGGGGCTTGGCTTTTAAGCCAAGGTGACGAGGCTGACGAGGTAGAGTCAGAGGTTACAGAAAGCTACAGGGAAGAAGAGTCCATCTACCGGCCCTGAGTTATTTTCTCCTCCAAATGAAAAAACAAAAATGTTGGGAGGAGTGAGTCCACACTCAAAACTAAATATCCCCATTTCTTTCTAGATATTAAACACCAACAAATTATATTTCATCATTAACCTATTACTTCAATTTCTCTAAAGCAATTCTCCTTCCACTAAGTCATGGGATATACTTTTCAGCCCCGCACTGTCAGCTACGTACTTTGACAAAACTCATAGCATCCGACCTCTACACACACAGCTGGCAATAATTAACTGGGGAAAACCCAAATCCAAACCTTCTCTATTGCAACTGGCAGCTTACTGCTCTAGCTCGGAGTGACAATCGGGAATTAGTTTAAACGATCCCATCTTGAGATTGGTATCTGCATTTTCTCCATGTAGCAAGGGTGAGAGGAGGAGAAATCAGAGTTTAAGTCCTTATCCCCCTTTAAGAAGGTGCAGAGACAGGGCTGTGAGGCCCCCACTTACATGTACTCTAAAAGACATCACCCCCAGCACAGCACCAGTTTTGTTTCAGCACAAATTGAGGAGACACAGAGGAACACAGACTTGGCAATGATCGTTACATATGGCTGTTATTCAAGAAATTCAGACACACACCAGCACAGCCTTCAGCCACACTTGTATCTTACACATCCGGCTCTGACACCCACCCAAAGCTCCCCAGTTTCACATGGATTGGTTGGCTCTGACCAGCTAACAGGCAGCCTGCTACACTGCATCACAGTGTCAGTATAAAGCAGACAGGATAATTCCTGTTGAACTTATAACTGATTTTCTCTTCTAATGAAAAAAAAAAAGTCAAATATACCTTCAGCAGGCTGGTGGCAGTCCTTCATTGGCCAAAATCTGTGCAGCTGGAAGCATCACCCCAGGACAGCAGCTATCTAATATATACAAGGCTGTTACAACACTGCAAGCCAATGAGAGGAGTCAGTGACCAAACACACAACTATGCTTCACCCTTTCTGTTCATAACTAACAACACTCCAGCGTTTCAAAACGGGGTTTCAGGTGGGATGGGAGAGATTTCTCCCCACACAGCTGACATGGGGCACAGTGCTGATGGGCTTTTTGGAACAAGTGTTTGTTGGGATGCTGTTGCATGGTGAAAAGCCTTGCAGCTGCACCCCGTTTCTACTATAATGGCCAAAGCTACTGCAGAGCAGCTGGGACACTTGGCCTGTTCGGTCACATCCCTTGCTGCACTAAGACCTCAGAGGGAGCAGACTGCTCCCTCCCTCAGGTAATTCCCATATTCCTGAAGTGCAGATCATGCCTGGCAGGTTTTTCCTCCCTGTGGAAGTGCCTATCAACCTGCCTGAAACACAATGCCCTCCCGCTCAGTATGTTGTGACCTCTCTAAGGCAGGTACTAACCCAGCCTTGCTATCCAATCAACAAGGAAACCCAGAGATAAAGGAAGCTGCACCAGAAAAAGGCACCTCTTCCTCCCCGAGCTGTTCCTGAGCTCCTGGGTGATGACACAGAGTATGCCTTGGGAACAGTCATCCTGCACAGGAGATCCCTCAGGAGCTAAAAGCTCCTCACAGAGCACAGAGTAAGTTCTTTCCCATTCAGAGCTTAGCAAGCACAATGAGCAATCAAGGGAGAGATACAATGCTGTGTTAGCAGAGTGACAGACACTGACTCACACCTTCTCACTTCGGGCTCTCGGGACATTTTGTTACGTCAGCTTCTTAAATGAAGACTTCCCATCCCGCCAAGGCCGCCTATGGCTCCCTCCTCACCCCAAAGTGCCATCCTTTTTGTTTTCCCAGAGTCCAATGCCCCAGCAGTCAACCCAGCAAAAATGACAAATAGCCCACTAAGTCCCCAAAAATGTCAAGCACCCCACATGACAGGTTCAGCAGGTTCCCCATACCATCTCCACAGGTCCTTCCATTCGGGACTTGATTCCAAACCAACTGAAATCACAAGGACCAGGCCTTGTGATACACAGCCCTAGCACTTCCTTCATCTCTTCTGAGAAACGAGTAAGTTTTATTATTGGCACCATCCACTCCATATCTTATTTCCTATCACTGCCCAAAGGGAAAATGTTCCAGATGTCTTGAAGTAGATTTCTACGCCAAAGACATGCAAAAAACCATTAAGAATTCAGAAGTAAAAGAAGAATCTGCCCTCAGCAAGACACACCTTCCAAAATTATTTTATAAGAGCTCGTTTTACTACTAGACTTCATGGCTACAGATCAATCTATCAAAGAGTTTGATAACAAATACCCAGATATAATCATGCTTTAGATGAGAATGAACTACTACTAAGGACAAGAAAATTCTTCCGTGCTAACTGGGGAATAGATTTAAACAACACCCAAGATCCCACATAGACAAAGTCATATAAATACAGATACTAAAGAGATTCCTTGGGCTGAAACAGAATATTCCTTACCACAGATAAGGAAAATAATTCATCCAAACAGAAAATGTTCATGTCAGGTAAATCAGCAAGAAAACAAGCTCCTATCTATTCCAACCACCATCAACACATCTGATACAAGGGAAGATCTGACAGGGTTCAGGCACTCAGAAGCCTCACACCACACTTAGTTGGCTGGAGAGACAGATAATTCCCACAGTAATTTGCTTTTATGGTGTTTTCCTCATTGTCTACTGAAACATCATCGGAGTTATTCACCGTGCACGCAACGCAGTGAGGTATCCCTTACAGCAGTGTTCATGTGTGGCTGGATTCCAGCACGGCTGTGTTTTCCAAACCATGACGACCCAACCATCAGGAAACAAGCACCAGCCGTACAAAGGTTTTATTGTAAGGATTGTACCAATAAACTCCTGGCTCACTTTCTACAGAGCTCACTCATTGCATCGCAGGAATATAAACTCTATCAGGCAATCTAAGATTACCTGGGGAGATACAGGTTATCAGCAGAACCCGTCACCTCACCAACACATGGACTTGCATGAGAACCCAGAGCAAACACTGAGATTCACAAACACGGTGGTATCAACTAAAAAAAAAATACACCTTGCCACACTGTCACTCTGTTCTTTGTTATCTTTATGCGAACCATTCCTCAAAGCGTGGTCACTCAGAGTACTTTCCTTTTTTCTAAGTACATAAATATATTAGTTTAGATGCCTATCACATTTCAGAAGAAATAATTGCTCTCTTTTAAATGGGGGAGAAATTTAATGTCTGGAGATAAACCCATTTGATGAGATGCTGTTGTTTTCACACAAGGAAGTTAAGTATGGCATGAGGGGTAGTTTCAAGGCTGGTCTCCATTAACTCTATTTGTTAAACCTGAAAGACAAAGCATTAAATCTTTACACCTCCAGTCCAAGCAGTCACATCCCATCTTTACCTCTGAGAGAACACTGAAATCATTTCCCTGAAAAACAGGCAAGATCCTCAAGTGGTGCTTCCAGGTATTGCTTAAAACTATTCCCATCATCACAAAGTTGAGCAACATTTTAAATCTTCCTGTTATGATGCAACATGAAGGAAAGATGCCATCCATTATTCATGTTTTCTGAGTGCAACCCAGTGCTAAAAAGCCCTTTGTAGATAAACCCTCTTGCTGTATACCAGGGGCTCCAAACTATTTACATGAGGGGGCCTGTGCTTGTAAGAAGTGTAGAAAGAAGACATCAAAACACAGGGCATTTGCACAAATTACCTATTTATATTCACGTGTCCAGAGGTTAAGTGAAAATACCGAGTTTCCAGGATGGCAAGTGCACCAAGGAGAGTCATTCCTGCACACTGTTCTGGTAGCACCTGATGTTGTTACTACAGCAACAGCACGTAGAGCCCGGCACAGCCCTGCCTGGCCGGTGGGAGCACCCTCAGACACCCCCAGCTCCCTGCAAGCGAGACACAGCAGCAAGTCCAGTTACCTGACAGCCGTGATGTAACCATGGAAAACAAAGGCTGGAGCAATCGGCAGTATTTGAAAGAGAAGGGAAAATAAAAACACACCTGCACCCACTGGGATGTCTGTCTTTGTGCCTCTTGAACCTGCAACCTCTGCTGAGCAGTCTGAAAGTGCCTCTATCACCTCAAAGCTCTCTAGTCCTTTTCAATCATATAATCATATCAGAAAACCTCCCCAATTCTGAGTTTGAGTTTGCAGGTATGAGTAGTAATGTAATTAAAAGGAGCACAAGGAAAGGACTGACAGTTTCAAGTACAACAGACAGCCCTTATTCAGGCTGAGAGGCTCATGAATTATGCTCAGTTACTTTTATATTAGATATTTGAACACTGCTGGTGTATACACATCCTTTCTCCTGCCACTCAGCTAGGAATGAATCCCACTTGCTTGTAACAGTAGGTCTAGGCTGCTAAATAAAAAAAAAAATTATAAAACAAGGGCAGCTGCCTTCTCAGAGTGGAACTAAAACACTTTACGCCATCTTTAAAACCAAATGCTATCAACTGACTTCAGAAGGACTCTTCCACAAGAGCTGTCACTTCAAAGAAAAACATCTGTAAAAGCTTACTATATGCGTTAGGGAAGTTGTCTCATGAGATGAAAAAGGAGAAATATACTGACAACAAAGAGTACACAAAATTAGCATGCGATTCAAATGCCTGAAGTACGCCAAATTAAGTTTTTAAAAAATCTTGAAGGCTTTGGGACAGAGCTACCTATCAGATGGCAGCACTTTAAAAGGCAAGAGATAAGGGAGCTTGGGAAGCACTACCCAGGGTTTGGGGCGTGAAATATTGAATGACTGATGGGGAACTCAGAGGGAAAAAGGCAAGGAGGAAAACAGCCACTGGGCTGGGTGACAAACCCTCGGAGGTGTAGAGTGAATCCGTGAGTCACCAGCGCTTAATAGAAGCCGAAGCCATGTGAACGCCTGGAAAAGGGCACGGGGAGACACGAGCAAGACAAAGTCACACCGTGAGAGGAAGAGGAAGCGCTGGACCAGGAGAGGGGAAGAACATCACCAAAGAAAGAACAACAATTCTCTGGAAGCAGCAGGGCCTGTGCAGACAGGTCGTGGAGAACAGGAACGAAACAGGGGTCTGCAAACATTTCAGTGACAGAAATAACAGGTAAATGGAGAGGAGCACCCAAACCAGCCCTGGGACAGGAGAGGCTGCAGGAGTGGGGTACAACCTCACCTTGCAAGAGGGACCAGACTTCACTGAGAGCCAGAACACACTAAAAAAGGGGGAACAGGAGTTAAAGGTCCAGCAGAGGATAGTCCAGCCTGCCTTACCATATGGGACATGTAGGTCACTGAGGGAAAAGCCCAAGAATAAAGAGTAAGGGGCCCAAAGTCCTCTCAGTTACATTTGAGTTCCCTGCGTGTCCCGCAGGCAACGGCAAAGCAGGTTTTGTGAAAGTAAAGAATAAATCCCCCTGGAAAGCCAGCATGGAAAACTGACACTGACACAAGGAGGAAAACAACTCACAGCATATGCGACGCCAGCTGCCGCTGGAAATGTTCTTAAGCTCTGTGAAAAAAGAGGGTATTCATCCAAATAAAAATACAAGCAAACCAGAGCAAAGCTTCTCAGAGGCTACCAATGACAGAGTTTATAATAAAAACAAAAATTCGTCTTAATTTGGCAAGCTGCAGTGAAGTCAGGTAGTCTAAAACAGCACTGAAGGGGAAAAAAATACAGGCCAGACACACAGAGATCCAAATCACAGTGAATGTCAGCATTCAGAGCCTCCAGGGCAGATTTCTCATTTTCTGTGCATTTTGGAAGTAGAACTAGATGGCTTATCAGCTTCCTGAGACTAACAGGATCAATGTGCAAATAAGGAAGCTTAATAAGAGTAATAAAATTATGACAGCCAAAATAATCAAATTTACAGAGTGCAGACAGGCTAAACAGCAGAAATGCTACAAATGAAACTCTTGCAAGGGGAAACATTCACCGAGTGAGGCTCCAGCATAATATTGGTGAAGAAGTCTTCTATTCTAAAAAAAAAACCAAACAGCCCACCTAAGTTCTCTTTATACTTTGAAAAAATAACTTTGGTTCAGCACAATTGTCTCTGGAGAAAATACAAAAAATTATTTAGGTGCACAGAAGGCCGAACTCCATCACATATGGCATAAGAGACAGCCTTTGGCAGCAGAATGTGTAAAAACACATTCCAAAATTTAAATATAAATTGAAAACCAAACAGGACACAAAAATAGAAAACAAAGCAAAGGAATCAGAAGCAAATGAGCACACCAGCCCTCACACTCGCCACCTCCAGTGAAACACCAGCTGTCCAGGCCTGCTGGCTCCAGACACCCCACCCTGGGCTGGGCTGTGCCTTTTCAGGTCCCCCCTCACCACACCATCTGAACCTTCTGTCACACAGGACAGAAGTCTCAGAAACATCAGTCTTACATATTTTAGTAAAAACTGGCTAGCAGGAGTGAAGAGGTGCCCCGCAATGCTCCCAGCACACACAGTGCTTTGACCTGGTCCCATCAGCCCAAATCCCTGAAACCGGCCCAGCCTGGGGAAGAAAAATCAATTAAAACCCCAAGACATAAATCTGTCAGAGATATCTCTTCCAGAACTGCTTGGATTTTTAAGCTTCTCCACTCTAATCCCCAAATGGAGCATTTCTCAGGAAAAAAAAAGAGAAAAATCTGCGAGATCGATCTCCCACCAAAAATGAGTAATGACTTCAGCAGTAAGGGCTGCTCCCCCTCCTCCTTTGCCTCATCAGTCCACCTCTCACAAGCCATCTGACATGTTGTAATTGCAGGAGGTCACAAACCCTGAAATCTCCTCACTGTTTTGGGGAAACCAGTTTCACATGGGTACCAGAAAAAAAAATACAAAGCTCTTTATTTTTTCCCCTTTCTTAATGCAGAAGGTAAATGCTGCACAGCTCAAGGATATCAACAGGGTTCCCACGAACAACAAATGTTGCTTGTTATTAACCAACAACATCAATTAGATTTCCAGGGATGTAAGGCCATAAAAGGAAGCTCAAAAGGAGGGAAAAGCCAGCCTGTCAGTGGTCATTGGTCAGAAGCAGTTTCAGATGCATTAAAACAGTTCATGGTGGTTGTGCTCCTTATGTCTAAAAGGGGAGTGCAGTCATATAGAAGCTTTTAGCAACAATAAATCTCCACGAATATTTTGTCTTTGCATCTTTTGATTTAAAGCATCCACTGGCAAACTGTACCTAACCCAGACATGAGGATTTCTTGCCGCTTAGGGAAACCTTTCCCATTTAGGCACCCAGAACACAGGCAGGATCAAACTGAGGATCTGCAGTGCCAGCTCAGANGTGGCTTTTCCGAGCACGGCAGGAATAGCTCCTCCGAGCCATTTTTGGGTGTCACTGCAGTGACAACCACCAACCCCCAGCAGATCTGGGGCTGCTGCAGCTCCTGTTCAGGGACCCCAGCTGCCAGGGAGCCTGGATCACACAGCTTCCCTGGCAATGCCAGGGCCAAGGCACGACATGTGTGAAGCCAGCTCCACACAAACACAGGGCACAATGCAGAAACAGAAAAAAATTTTTAAAAAATAACTACTCAGGAAGGAGTTCAGGCAAATCTAGCTCACCTTTCGAGTCAAAAAGAGAGGCAAGAACTTCAAACCCTTTATTCACCCTTTTTTTTTTACCCTTTCCTATATTTTTCTACGCCTGCATGGCCTGTAAACAATATAGTAACATACTGAATCATCTGGAAACTAATGTCATGCAGGCATTTCAGATATCCAAGTGCAAAAATTACACTGAAACATGAAATTTAAAGCTGTAACAGGGCACATTATTTCCACAAGTTTACTCATGACAAATCCATCCCATTTTATTAATAAAACGTTTGCAAAACGTCCTTTCTGTCCATCACACGGATAAGTCAGTTGCAATTAAGAGACTCATCATTTGCATTCGTGGCAGCTCAGTGCTTCAGGGCTCCAGGATTAATTCCAGTGCATTACTTCAGACCCCTAAACGTTGCAGACAGCAACATCCAGGAGAGCCCCCCATTCACCAGCTTCTCAAATGAGAAATAAGTTTGACACAATCAAAACACAACCCTAAAGGCACTTAACACTGCACTGTTGTAATAGCACGGGTAAGCTGACACATTTATACAAAAAAAAACCCAGGTATTTCTTCTTCACATGGACACACATTCACAGGAACAACAAATCAGAGTGATTTTGGAGAAGAGAAGGCTCTGGGAGACATTAAAGCACCTGTGAGTGTCTAAAGGGGCTTCAAGAGAGCTGGAGAAGGCCTTTGGATAAGGGCATGGAATGGCAGGACAAGGGGGAATGGCTTTACACTGACAGAGGGCAGGGCTAGATGGGATATTGGGAAGAAATTCTTCCCTGTGAGGGGGGAGGCCCTGGCACAAGGTGCCCAGAGAAGCTGTGGCTGCCCCTGGATCCCTGGGAGTGTCCAAGGCCAGGCTGGATGGGGCTTGGAGCAGCCTGGGACAGTGGAAGGTGTCCCTGCCCTGGGTGGGGATGGGATGAGTTTTAAGGTCCCTTCCAGCCCAAACCCTCCTGTGGTTTTACTTCACACAGCCCCACTGCACCAGCAGGTCAGAACCTCAGCAGGCAACAGGCTCAGTGTGTCCGCAGATTAGGATTCATAATTAGTGAGTGATTACAAGACTCAGGGCCAGGTTTTGGCAGGCACACGGGAACAAGCCTGGCTTATCAGCCACCCTGGCCCCATGTGGAACCCTGTCAGAGCACACCAGGCCCGTGCTGCCCCTGGCACTGCCCCTCTGCACAACCAAACCGTGCCCAAAATCAACCCCCCACTGCTGGAAATAACAACCTGTGTAAAGCAAAGTCCTGTAGCCCCACTTTGAGTGCCTGGTAAAAATCTAGTGAAATCAGGAATCAACCTAAATTACTTAATTTTAGCCATAGGAGAGCCCAACTAGACAGGCTGGGGAGTTTGATTATTCTCTTTTACTCCTTTTTACAATTTAATTACTCAACCTCTTATGGTCTCAGAGACTGCAAGTCAAGCACTTTGCCTGTGAGAAACGGTTAACAGACTAATCATTTCTTTTAAAATGGGAAAAAATGGCTTCTGGGGAAAACCAGTGCAGACCCAAGGAACCCTACATTTCTCAGGCTCAGGGCTGCTGCTTCCTCGCTTGTATTTTGAGAACTTTTACCCTTTCTACTACATTGGCCTTATGACTCTTCCCAAGAAGCTGCCCCACCCAGGGTGTGGGGCCACAAGCTTACACCACATTCAATAAATTAAAGCAAACAAATTTTAAAAAAAGAGAAACAAAACAAAACATACAGAGCAGGGAGGTGGGAATACTCCACCAGGTCATTTCTTTCAGAAGAAAGCCAAAACATTCCCCAAACACACGATCTTTTCCAGCACTTCAAGTCTAATATTTATATTTATCTCAAGAAAAAATCTGTGGGCATCACACATGGAGGTTAAGCCCCAAGGAAACCATGCAAGTCCAGTGAGCCATTCAGAACACATCCATAGTGCTTCACCAGCAATTAATACTGTCCACAAGTCGGATTTACCAAACCTCTTACTCATAAGAGCAGAAGGAACACTGACGCAATCAAATTGAGAAAAATACTGGTGCAACCAGGCTGACTTTTTTTTTTAAATTGGATGGATGATACATTAGAAAAATAAAGTGTTACAATCACTCAACTGAACAACATCCTGCTACTGGTAAGGGCTGTATTTAGAAATCAATACCTTTTCATAACAAGAAGTCCTATTTCATAGCAGATCCTTCCTTCCAACGACCTCATGAAAGTTCTGAAACAAAATCCTCCCCAAAATGCTCCCAGCTTTGGGTCCTCATCCTGCACAGCTATCCCCACATGAATGCTCTCATTAGATGATGCACTGATTTAAAAGGACTGGCATTTTATGTAAATGGACGTTATTGCTTTTAATTGCAGCCATAATTATGGGAGTGCCTCGCGACTGAGTAAGGTCACATTAAGCAAACTTACTGGAAACTTTGCAAACTGCTCTGTAACACACTGGAAGAGCACCAGGAGTCCCACAACGGGCATTTATTCAGTCCCATCCTCAGCTCTGTGCAAAGCACTATGAAATCAATCAACCTTACATGGGATTTCTCCAAGTTGTACTTGGTTTATTACATTTTTGCCTCATATGAACTAGTTTCTCTGACATTTGCCAATATAAAAGAGTTTAATTCAGAACTAACGTCTTTAAAGATTGAAAAATCTTAAAGAGTCTTCAAGTTCCTTCGGTATTAACACCTTTTTTTTTTTCCTCCTCACATTTCAAAGAGCCACGCGAGCACCATGGGACCTGCCACAGAGCCAACAAGCAGCCAGGTGTTGCCAAGAGCAGCGAGGGCAGCATTCAGTTCCCCTGGCAGAGCCAACAAATCCCTGCTCATGGAAGACGCCAGCACAGGCATCGCGGGAATGACCCAAGGAGCGGTGAAGGGTCATTCCCTTGGGGTCAAACCACATTTCACCAGCTGAATCGGGGTCCCCCTCCTAGTCCGAGCGGTTCTGGAACACCAACCTCACTGAAATCCCTCCCCATGCCCTGGGCTGGAGTTGGGCATGGAGGAAGCAGCTGCCTGCTACAAGGCTGGCAGAAGCGAAGTGATGGCTGTAAACAAAGGCAATGCTGTGACTCACTGGGCAGGAGCCACAGCCACCCTGCACACGGTGACACCCAGCGCTCTGTGGCACCAGGGTCCTGGTCCCGTTAACACACCCGAGTACAACACCCCTTGCTGCCACATCCATCGCTGCCTCCCCGTCCTGCCCCACGGCAGCAGGAGCGCCTGGTTCATCTCCCAGCCCGCATAATAGAATTTTCCTAGAAAGTGGAGAAATTATACCCAAACATAACCACGACTGAGGCCAAGTTCAAAAGTTTTGGTGCACTTGCGTCACAGCTGTCATCCTGTATTACACAAAGTGCCTCGCAAACACGCCAGACCTCAGGCCCCAGGGAGAGCCAGCCCTTTCCAAGGAAGGCCCCAGCGAACCCGCAGCCAAATCTCACCAAGGAAGATAAAAAAAAGGTGCAGACTGTGTGCTTTTTATGGAGCTGCCCTTAGGAATACGAAAAGAAGAACTAACCAGTTGGATCAGTATTTGCCAAAGCACTGGTTTTACACCTTTCCTCAGCCAATGGAGAGCACCAGGGCTTGGAGGAGTGAGATGTAAACCCGCCTCCCTACAGACAGTTAAAAAAAAAAAATCCATCACAGCAAAGCCATCTCCAAAAATAACTCAGCAAGCAAACAGCTGCTGGTACACTACGACTCCCTCTTTCCACGCCACATCTCCCAAACCTTCCTTCGCCCAGGGCTGTTCCAGCAGAAGCCGCAATTCCCATTTCCCACCGGCCGAGCTTTCTGAGATGCCACCGGGCACCCTCACTGCGCGGGGGAGCCAGAAGGGAAAATTCCCACCAGGGGGTCCAGGAAAACACCACCTTCCCGCTGCAGCCTTGCCCTGGCGGGGCTCTGCGGGGCTCGGGGGGTGTCCCGTGGGTGGGGAGCCGAGGGCGGGAGGGGAGAAGCGGGGGCCCGGGGGTTCCTA
>VYZT01048653.1:83257-99087 GCA_013400735.1 Pomatostomus ruficeps
CTCCGCTCCGCTCCGCCCCGCTCTGCTCGGGGGGATGCGGGAGGGGCTGCGGGCAAGGACGGGGTCCCGCGGCTCCCGCACCTCGCAGGGAGCAGCTCCTGTGGATCCACGGCACGGCCGCGGGATCCACCGCAGCGCCCCGGTGCGCGCCCCATCGCCGCTCCGCCGCCCGCCCCCGGCCGCAGCCGTCCCTCCGCTGGCTGCTCAAGGCTTCGTGTTTTTTTTAAAAATAAACAAATAAACAAGTAAAAATCCAGGAGACGGGGGAGGTGGGGAGGCTGAAGCCATTTTGGAGAGCTCGGTGTGGATGCAGCCGGCGGGGCGGGAGATAGGGATGGGAAGAAAGGAGGTCTGGTCAGCAACAAGCCCTGAGCCAGACTCAGGAGCACCCGCGCAGCCAGAGGTGACCCCACCAACAGCCTCAGGCGAGGCAAGGAGAGGAGCCAGGGCTGGGATCCCCCTCCCGGGCAGCCGAAGCGGTCCCAGGTGAAGCTGGCCTGGGCAATTACAGCCTCTGTGGGGGTGCAGGGACAGCCACCCACCTGCTCCGGGCTGGAGCCTTTCCCTGCCCGTGCCATACAGCATCCCTGAGGTCACACACGGCATCCTCCCGACACGAGCTCGAGCTTAATGACAAAAATCCTCTAGGTCCTTGTACCATCCGTGGGGTGATACTGAAGTATGTTTGTTGTTTTGTTCAGATTGGAGCAGGTTATTTTTGTGGTTGCCTTTCCTCAGGACTTTGTAATTTAATGAGGCTGTCCCTGTGAGGTAGGAATGAGCTAAATGGGTGTGTGTAGAAGCTCCAGAGCTGTTATCACCTTGTATGTCCTGCACTGGGGTGAGGAGCTGGGGAGGCAGGACTGTGCTCTAGAGAAGTTATCTGTTCTGCCTTTGGCCTGCAGAGATAAGTAAAGACAAGTCTGGGGAGAGGGAACCACCGCTGCAGATGAAAGAGGGGCCAAACAGAAAGTGAAGGAAGATTAAGGAAGCATCAGTCTAAAGCCACTTACTAGTGAGAAATCAGAATAATTCCCCCTTTAAGATGAAAATGGTCATCATAAGCAATGGAGTTAAGATTTTGTTTGAGTTGGGTTTTACCTAAAATTCACATGCAAATTTTCTTTACCTTGTCAGGATGTCTTTTCATCTACCTACACACCTCGTCCTGCTTCCCAAGCTGTCTCCAGGTGATATCAACTCTGGTTACAGACCCCCACTGGTAACATAAGCATTGTAACTCTGCTGGCTTTGCCTGGGGATCAATCTGACACTTTAAAACTTCAGTTAATAAAGTACAACTTGTGAATATCATATAGAAATTAAGCCACATGAAAGAAAGGGTGGTTTGTTGGTGTGGTTTTTTCAGACAGGGAGTATTGCTTGCGTATCTCCAGGTGGTGATGCCTCCTGCAATGAGGAAACCCGGTGGCTGAGGTCAGTGCAGTGCCTGGTATCACTTCCTTCAAGTGTGTGGTGACTCAGAGCAAGGGCCGGGTTACTTTGCTCTGAGACACCAAGCCCCTACCAGTTCTCCAATCCTAGGCTGTAGCAGCCTCTCTGGAAATGTGTTTTCCTAGGAACTGAGAGCAAACACAAGAGAAATCTGTTCCACTGTTGATGCAATGCTAAGGAATGCTTCCCTTTCTTTTGGAGGGATTTCCTAGGAACTGAGGGCAAATGCAAGAGAAAAAATGTTTCACTGTTGATGCAAGGCTAAGGAATGCTTCCTTTTCTTTTGGGGAAATGTCAGAGTAAGATCCAGCTCCTTGTGCAGCCCCTAGAGCTGAAGGGGTGCCACAGTGCAAGTGTTGGGCTGTGGGGAGGTGGAAGTCACCTATGTCCACCTTGTGGACAACACTTAATCCTTATTAACTGTCTATGATTTCATCTGAAGTATTAATGATTAGTTTGCTCTATCTTCTTAAGGAGCTCAAGTGGCTTTACATAACTGAGGCTTTTTCTGCATTATCAAGCTTTGTGGTCCACTGCTGAGAGCGTGAAGGAGGGGGATGGTGTGGTGGGTACTCACAGCCACCATGTCCCCAAGCTGTTCTGGAGCAGAGCATTTGTCACTGGCACAGGTGGCATAGCTCAAAACTTGATTTAGTTAACTCTGGTCTTCGTCACTGACTGCTTCCAGCTTGAAGCCACTGGAGTTGTTTGAGGGTTTCTCTGAAAGAAATAGCCTACAATTCTGAGCCCTGGGATAAAAGAGAGAGGCCCTTGGTTTCGTCTGCTCCCCTCTTGAAACATCTTTTAGTCACAGTTCACAGTTTCTGGGCTCAGTGAAACATTATCCCCATGTTCTCTTAAAAAAAAAAAAAAAAAAAGTAGAGAAAATAGGGGTTTTTTGCAGCTGGTGTGAAGCAGCATGTAGTGAGGTAGGGCCAGAAATGGAGCTCGGGGGGCTGGGCACTGCAGCAGTTCACCCTCCTGTCCTTGGCCTTAAAAACAAAGAAAATCCAACAAAACCACCCAGCTGCCAGGATTCCCTACTGCTTGATGTTGGTAAAATGTTCTGAGTGACCCCCCTGTCCCTCTGGCCAGTGAGATGTGGCTCAGTATCAGCCAGAAACTTCCGCTCCTTTGGGCAGAACAAAAGGTTCTGAGTGCCAGTGGTGAGGCAGCCTGGGCAGGGCCTCACGGGGCATCACACAGGCTTTTCTTTTAGTGCTTTTTCTCTTCTGCTTAACCGTGTTTATCCTCCTCCATTTTCTTTCAAGGTGGCACACCTTAGCCTTTGTGGGCAGCAGCCGCCCTCCCAGAAGAGCTGTGCTGCAGGATCCTAACTGTGCAGAGGCCTTCAGTGTTCTTAGAAGCAAAACACATTAAATCACTGATAAACCAGTGCAAGTGTTAATAGCAAAACTTGCTAGAAATCTTGGGTTTTGCTCAAGATCTGTGTAGCCAACCACTAATGAAGTCATTGAGATTTTGTCCAAACTGGGGAGGTGTAGTTAATTTGGCAAGTGGAACTAGGAACAGATTCATGAGGAAAAAGAAAAAAAATCTGATAATTTATTTGCGTTTAGGAGAACTCAGCAGGAGAGAAGAGTGTTCAAGGTAAACACTCACAGTTTCTGCCTGGGATGTTTGGTCCTTGCTTGTGCTTGGATAAACTGAGCAAGCAGGGTCATCCATTTGGAAAATGTTTGACTTAGTCCTGCACCATCCTCAAAAATAGTTAAATTGGAAAAATTTCTGCACTTACAGGCCTTGGAAAATATTTTGCCCTAAATGTGGCTTTGTGGTTTCAAAGAACTGGAGAGAAGGCCACAAAAATACATTTTTCCTTCAGCTGCTTGGCAAGGAAAAGCATCTGATCGGGCTTATCGGAACAACGTGGCAGTGGCAGGCCTGGACTGCCTGGGGACACCAGTCCTGGTGACTGTGTTTTTCACAGGTTACATTCCTCCTGCTCCTGTGTGAGCCAATAATTTTTACCTCTCGATGACAATAATTTAAAGATGAGTAAATCAATTGGATTTTTGTTCCTCAGCTTCACTGGAAGGTTTAAGCTGTTGGGTCCTTTGTTAAATTCCTTGGAAGTTGGCCACACACAGGATTGCACTGCGTTCAGCTCAGCCAGATAACACAACTCTTTCTTAAAGATATATTTGCAGTCTTTACCCAAATTGTAGGTGTGCAGGAGAGGAATAAAAGGCAGAAACCAATAGGTGAACCAGCAAGCAAAATTCAGTACAATTATTCCTGTAGTCACCTTGCAGTCACTATTCATGCTGCGCCTTTTTTTCCTTTCTCTGAGCTGTTTTTTCTTGTCCAAACTATAAGATCTTAAAAAATCAGGTGTATCCTTGTCCTGAAGCATAGGAGCACATTAAGGAACCCTGAGACTGGAGACGTAAGATATTTGGGAAGCCTTATCTTTGTGAGTGGGAATTCTCATCTCCAGCCTGGTCAGACCCTAAGAGCTTGCCTGGCCTTTCTCAGGCTCTTTGGAAGAGGGAGATCTTGTTGTGTGCATTGCTGGAGTGCTTGTTGTGCTATTTTTGTGCTGCTCGGGTTTTGTGTGTGCAGCTGTAGTCAAGTGTTGCTTCTTGATCCCAGACAACTGAGATTTTCCATAACCTTTGACTAAGAAAAAATGTATCTTTAATCACAGCTCCCCTTCACAACAGGCAGCAAGTAAGAAGATTATATAAATATTATATTAAGCACATTTTTTGGCAAATTGCTTGCATTGGTGTTGCGTTTCTCTCCACCAGTGTTTGTGGAGAAGAAGAAATAAATGACGAGCTTGGACTATAATGGAAATGAATTCTCTGATGTGTATCTCTTCTAACTTGGGGGTTTGTCATCAATTAACTGTCTTGTAAAAATAACTCTGACATAAATTTATCTACCAAGAAGCCAGATCAGGGCATTTTAAAGATGAATCCCCTGACCAATCCCTGGGTTATTGGTAGGTATTTTGTGATAAACCTGCATAGCTATAAATATTTTTTCTTGCTTAGAAAACAAAGATAAGGCATTTTTTGGTTTTTGTTTTTGTGTTTTGGTTTTGGCTCTGTTTGGTTTTTTTTGTAGCTGGCAGAAAATTAGCATTCATACTATGCCTTCTAGCCACAACTGAAGAGGAAAAGGTTTCATGACCCTTCTGACCAACATCCTGAAGATCAGCTCTGGGTAGATTTTGGTGGCAATTCTTCTTGGGCTCACCTGATTTCAGACACTGATGGGACACTGATGACAGCTTTTCAAGTCATTTCATTCAATTTGAATGTAATTACTAATTCAATGAATTCTATGAGTGGCTGAACAAGTGTTAATCCGTGAAGAAAAAAGCAACATAGGTGTTTGTCTGTGTGAATAAATGCAACATGGATTTATGGCAGAGAATCTGTTTCATCCAACTGATTTTGATAGGGTGGCAGAGAGAAAAGGGGACCTGTGGAGAGCTCTTCTGTCCCAGGCCAGTGACTGTGCAGTCATTTGTGCCCCAGGAGCTCGTTTGTGCAGTCAGGAGGAGCAGACCCACACTCAAGGGCCACCGCCTCCACTATTTTATAGAAGGAAAATAAGATTAACTCCAGACCACCCTCTTTCCCAGCTGCCTTGAAGACCAGGAAGCCAACACCTACCTCTGTGTTTATTCTGCTGGTGCTTTGCACAGCACACACTCCCCAGGGCACGCCAGGTGCTTGTGTTCAGACATCCACAGTGGTTCTGCATCACCCTGAGAGAGATCCTGGCCAAAGTCAGGCTTCCAACACCGCTGCTCCTGCTGTGCTGGATGCTGCCAGTTATCCCTGTCCTCTCACTCTCCTCACAGATTTGTTGCTATGGTGAGAAAAGCCAAGCCTTAAATATTGAACTCCCTGTTATCTCAGCTGGTATCTCCTCTGTGCAGGTATCAGTTGGTGTGTGTTAAAACAAGTAAGATAATAAAGAATATAAGCTTTGCACTGAGGGCAGGTTCTGCCTCCAAATTTTGGGTTGGTTTTTTTTCGCTGCTTCAATTCCAGCTTGGTTTGTTTTTGCTGAAACTAACCTTGAACTCTGCCCAACAGCGCAGAGGATTACAACTGTTTATGTCTTAATTGGGGAATAGGACCAGTAACCTGTCAAATCAGATTTTTCCTCCTGAGAAGTTACAGTCAAATGCAGGACAGTTCTCACAAAATGCTTTGCTATATTATTTGGTGTTTGCTTGAAGACTGCACCAGCAGATTAGAGCAGAGTTTGGAGCACTGTATGGTTTTGTGCTCAACACGTTACTGGAGGAAAATGAGTTTACAAGGTGTTTTATACAGTGCAAGCCAGCGGCTTCACTCGCAGCGCTCCCAGGGCCTCACTCTGACCCTCCTCGGGCTGGTGATAACACTCCTGCTGCTTTACTAATGCCAGCACAGGACACTGATTAGCCTGTTTCTAAAGCCCCAGGGTGGAAAATAACTAAAGGGGAGCTGCTGCCAAATCAGAGCAGCAGAGATGCTGCAAATAGGACGAGTGTTCTGCCTCTGACAGTCCCAGCAGCAGTGGAAAACACAAACTGCGCTTTTCTCGAACAGAAAACGTGGAAGCCCTCGCACCCCACATACCAGCCCTGCCTGAGGCTGGCCTGCAGCACTCGCAACAAAGGAGCTGCTGCTGCGCCCACATTCTTGTGGTGAAAGTCCTGCTCTGCTGCCCAGCCCCAGTAATGGCAGATTAAAAAAGTTATGGAACAAAGCGGGACAAGTTCTCAAGTGCAGAGGCTTTTTTGTTTGTATAACCCAAAGCAACGTCTGCTGTTTGTGCTGGATGTTTAAACACTTGCTGAGAGCTCACAAACGGTGCTTCGGGGCTTGCTTTTTTCTTTTCCAAGTAACTTCTGAAATTGCAATCTGATGAATCAGAGGAATGAAGGCTGATATCCGTGCTAGTTCTCAGAAAAAAGGGTTGTCAAGTCCAGGGCAGTAGCAGAGTCTGTGGTTCCTGAAGAACACTTTGGATCTTTCTTAAATATGGTTTGTTTTTTATAAATCTTTCCAGATCTTTTCTAGAAATGCCTGGGCAAGGGAAAAGGTTTGGAGTGGGTGATTTTCAAACACAAAACAGAGATACAAAAACACTGTAAGGAAGAGCCACTTTCATTGTAGGTAACTGGTAGCTTGAAAATTTTGTGTTCAAATCGGTGCTGCTCTGAGTGACANGGGGTGAGATACAGAGTCTTGCATTCAAGCCCTGGAGATTATTTCTGTAGGAGCTGATGTTTCACTTTTGAAACAGTAATCAGAAGTGAGCTTTGACATTGCAAGTGGAAAAGAAGTGACAAGTTTTAGTTAAAAGCATTAACAGGAAAGCGATGAAGCCATGTGCACACTCTCAATGCTGTTGGCATATTGGGGTGTGCTTTTTTCAAAGCCAATGAAACCTCTGCTGCTCTGGGTAGCACCTCAAGCTGCTCACAGGCTCAGGTGTCATTGGAGGCAGTTTCTGTGCTGCTGCCTCCTCCTCCTGGTCTCATGTTTCTCTGAGGTACCTCTGAGCCTCCTTACCTGGGTGAGTGCTCACCTGGAAGCTTTGGGCATCGCAGGGCAGTGTGTGTTTGGGGGTTAGGGGAGCTCTCTGCATCTGCAGCTGAACAGAGTGACCAAAACCTGCCCCGGGCTGGCAGAGCACCCAGCCCTCCTCTCTGCCTCTAAGCTGCCACGTGTTTGCACACCCACGAAGCAACCTGAGCTCTGAGTGACCAGCCCTGCATGCCACCAGCCTCCACTGCCATGTGAAAGGAATAAAAGGCATTTTAAAGGCCCACATGCCATCTCTTTAATCTCAAGCCATACAGTTACCGTGATCTGCTTTTGGGAAGGATTTATTCCTTCCAAAAGAGGTTTGTACTTGTATATCAGGAGGAGCTCAGCATCCAACCACCAGGGCTGCAGGAGACATGGTCTGGAAGGACCTGCTTCCAATACTCCTGATTCTGGTTTTATGGCTTCTGTCCAGATCTCTGGATGAAGTGAAATGCAGCAGCAAATGAGAGGTAGTGAGGTTCTAAAATAACTCCTGGGGTCTCAAAATACCATCACCCCCTTGGTCATCTAACCATAGGCGTGGGCCGTTACTGCAAGACAAAACTGAAAACAATGTCATAGTGTCTGACTAAACTGACTTCTAACAACGTGGGAAATTTCTCTCTATACCAATTCTGAGTTTTTTGGTCAGGGAACAAGGCAGGTGAGAATTTTTCTTATTAGGTAAATAACAGGCCACTGATTTCCTACTTGTATCTGAAAAGCCTTGTATCTGAATTGCTTGGAAGAGCCTTCTTCCATTTGTTTTGTGCAAGATTTTCTCTACACCTTACCCTTCAGCTGAACTACTTATGTCCTGGTCATATCAAAGCATTTAAAGGCTCCTCACTACAAGCATCTTCATTCTAGGTTGTAAAATAATCTTTCTATCTTCAGAGCAATCAGCAGTTCAGTTCTCTCTGAGATAGTTAACCATGGTAAATACTTAGGATAAATTATTTGTGGAGATAAGAGGCTTAAGCAACCTAGACAAAAAAATAATGAGTCATTGAAATGCAAAACTTGGCAATGTAGGGGCAGTTCTAAGTTACAGTCTTCCCTTCTGCCTTGGAGTAGCACATGGAAAAAGCCTGGAAACTGATTTCGTGTGAACTCTGTAAGGCAGTGGATGAGCGAGCTCTGCGCACAGCGGGTTCCTGAGTCATCCTCAGCATGGAGAGCAGGAGCTGCCGGGGCTGCACCAGGAGCACATCCCACCCGAGAGCCGTGGGGCAGCCAGAAACGTGACCCAGACCAAAGCCGTGCTTGGGCTGCTGCTGGCTCCTCTCCAGCCCTCTCCTGCCGAGCGTGGGCTGGCCCCGGCCCCACGCTGGGTTTGCACAGCTCTGCGCCTGGACAGGTTTTCAGACCTGGAAAAAACAACCCAGCAGATGTTCAGTGCTTCCAGATTGTCTGCTGGCACCGCATGCAGTGTCTTTCTAGTCTCTGTTCCTCAGAGTCTGGAGTAAGACAAGCTAAATGACACGAAATCCAGTGTCTTGGGTGTCTTTAGATACAGCGTGAGAGGCAAGGACAGAAGAACAGCTACAGTAAGTAGGATGAATAAAGCAAATCCTCTTACACATTTAAAACCATTATTTGAAAGTGGCAAACTGCATTCACACCCAAGCTTCAATAACAAGAAAAAGAGCCATTTCAAGAAATAAGGGAAGTCTGTTTCTTCCCAACCTTGCTTTCCTTGAAGAAAAGCCACAAGCCCACACCTGGAGACAGGGTTTCTGCCAGGCTTCTGTGGCTTCTGACAGTGCCAGAGCCTCTGCAACTGCTGAGGAAATGTCTCTTTGCTGATGCCTACCTCAATGCTTAGTTCAGTTAATGGATTGAGATAATACTGTGCAGGAGAACCCCAGACCATCCCCCATTTAGGCACCAGTAGCTGAACACCTGAAGCATATTAAATTACCTGAAGTTACAAGCACACAGCTCTGATCCCTTCCAGGCATAAGGAGGAGTTGAAATTCATGGTAATTTTCTTTGTGTGAATAGGGAGGTGAACTTTGCTTTCAATTTCAGCATTTAATACAGGGCAAATATCAGATTCCCTGTAACTTGGGAGGAGCGTGTTTGAGTGTTCATTTAAGTTAAGTCACATTTCACACACAAAAATACTAAGATAATATTGTTTCCAACATTTACCTACAACATTTACCAAGCTATCTCTATAAGAATTAGATAAAACTATTAATTCTGGGCCAAAATTCAATTATTACTGATTTTTGCAGGGGCCCCCACCTTGTCAAAGAGCTTGGTAATAACAGAGTATGTGCTTCTGAAAGCTGTGACTGGGGAAACCAAAGGCCTAATTATGTCTGCAGTTGTATATTCTCAGATCTTCTTCAATGTAATAATAAGAAGTGAACGTAAGAAATGTAGTAACTCTGCAGTGGTTTACATCGACCAGCTTAAAAATTAAGGGTGCAGCTTTCCAAGTCCCCAGTACACACAAGGTGCTGTGCAGCACTGTCCAAACAAGGACAGATCACCTGAATTAGGGCCCAGGATCAGAGAACTGAGCATGGGATTCCCCCTCCACAAGATGAACATCCAGATGAAGATGCCAACCTCTTTATCTCAGCTGGGCCGGGATTTAGAGCCTTCTGCCATCTGCTTTGAAATAGGTGTGGGTAAGTGTGTGGCCTGGGTTACAGAAATCTGTGCTTTTGTTTATCATCTGCGGGCTGAACTGCTTTGCATATGGTTATCCAGGGGAAAACAAAGTGGGGGCATTGGTTTCACTCCACTCCTCTGTGCACGGTGAGGGGTTGGAGAACACACTCCCTCAAACTACAGCCACATGGGCTCATCTTTTCACCCCCTTTCTCTCCACTCTTTGGCCATTCCCCACCATTCCCCCTTTTCTCATTCTTCTTCCCCATCATTCCTCTTCCTATGTCTTTTCCCATAAATTTTCTTTTTTTCTTGTGGTTTCTGTGAGGCATTACACGCCAGGCCCCCAGCCCAAAGGACAGCCCTTGGCAGCATCACAAGGCACCAGTGGTGTTGCTGGAGGACCCTCCCACCCCAGAACGTGCTGCAGCAGGAGACAAGGACACACTTGCTGGTGCTTTCTGGTTTTATTTACAGCCCCACAGTCAGGTTCCCAGCCTCATGGCGAGGGTGCTGAGGTAGTGTCACCCTGTCTGCCCCAGTGTCCCCAGGGTGGGAGGATTGTGGGAGGGGGTCACTTGGCAAAGCCCAGGGTGTCACAGCGGGGTCCCTGCCACTTATCATAGCACTGGCAGCTGAACTCCTTGGCCAGTTTGGAGATGTCCTCCCCAGGCTCCAGGCCCTGAGCCACCAGCCAGGGCTTGCCAGCGTGCAGGTCGATGGTGAAGCGGGAGGGGTCGAGGTGGAGCCAGCCCTGCTGGTTGTCCTGGCGCACACAGCGGCCCTGGCCCGAGCACAGGGTCCGGCTGCACAGGTCAGCGCTGGCCGTCACATTGACGATGTAGTGGCCCAGGGGCCCCTCCACGTAGTCCTTGAGCCTCAGGCACATCTCCTGCAAGGGCATTTGGTGTCACAGCCCTGCACAGCTGAGGAACTGGGGGTCCCTGCTGGCAGGGACCTGTTGCCACCCTCTGCACTCACCTTGGAGGTGCTGTAGTCCAGGCTGCCCCAGAGGATGATGCCAGCAGCACCCTGAGCTGCACTCTCCCCGATGGTGTGCATCAGGTCCTCCTGCACCCATGGGGAGAGGAGAAGTCAGCAGTGCCCAAAGCCCCCACACAGCCCCAGCAGAGCTAAATCCCCCCCAGTGCCAAGGCACCAACCCAAGAGGTGCCCACTGTCCCCACATCCCCATCACCTGGGAAAGGAAGTCCACAGTGCGCTCGAAGGCGATCTGGGAGTAGGGCAGGACAGGGATGCCACTCTCAAGGATCCCACGCTGGACAGCGAAAGCCTCAGCCACGCGGTGCCGGACATAGGCGAGCACCTTGCTGGTGCCATTGAGGCGGAGGGGCAGGTAGATGCTGGGGTACAGAGCCCGGCTGCTCTTCCAGAGCCAGGACAGGTTCTTGTTCCTCTGCTGCTCCACCTCTGGGCACGTCCCGTTGTAGGGCAGGCTGTCAAAGTCATTGTTGTAGCAGTCGGGGAAGCCATAGTAACCCCAGTAGGCACTGGGGCGGAGGCTCTCGCCCAGCCACAAGGTCTTGTTCATGAAATCACAGGCACTCTCCTCAAACTGCTTCTTGGCCATCTCCTCCACCTCCTTGGCAGGCCACTGTGGGTGCTGCTGCTGCACCAGCTCCTCCGACTTCTGCTGGTAGATCGCCATGGAGTCCCAGTTGCGGATCCACAGTGGGCGCCACTTCTCCCAGTCGATGACAGCCAGCCCATCATAGTCAGGGCTGGGCAGGGTCACCTTGATGTCCTGGGTGGCCTGATGGATATGAGTCTCCAGGCTGGCATTCTGGGGGAGCCCCCCGTTCACTGGCACCCCCTCAGATGTGTAGTAGGGGAAGAGACCTATCTTGTCGCTGTAGAAGAGGGTGATGTCCTGCCCAGTGAAAGACTGGTGGTCATTGGCCAACACATCAAAGACCTCCAGGCTGAGGGTGACGTTGTACTTCTCGGCGCAGCGCTCCGTGGGGATGTTCCAGATGGTGACAAAGGGGCGGTTGATGAGAACAGGGCCAGGCCCCCCAGCATGTGCCAGGGCGGGCAGGAGCAGCAGGAGGACCCAGCAGGACCACACCGATGCCATGGTGCTGGTGGGCTCAGGGTGAGTCCCAGAGCTGCCTGGGGAGAGCTGAGACCTGGGCAGAGCTTGATGCTTTTATCCCCAAGTCAGGACCGGCATTAATCCACAGCTCTGTTCCCAAGCGGTGCCAGTCACCCAGGGTCACCTCTCCCACCTCCTCAAAGTCCCCGAATTTTTCAGCAGCTGGAGCCCCGCAGAGCGGCCCCGGAGTGGGACAGCAGCGTCAGCCCCGCGCAATGACCGGCGGCGGCGGGCTCGGCGGGGAAGGAATGCGCAGAGTCAACACCCCATGACTGGCCGGCGATGAGTGGGCTGGAAAGACAAACAGACACGGACGGGGCGGGGGAAGGAAGGTCACGGTGATGGACGCGGGCTGCGCCGGGCGGGCGCCGCTCGGGAAGTGGAGAGCGACGGCCCTTCCCTGGCGGGAGGAGGGCACTGCTGGGGGAGCTCACGGCACCGGGCAGGACCCGGCACGACAGAGCCCGGGCTGGCACGGGACACTGCCACAGGAGGGCACGGGCCGGGGCCACTCACGCGTGGGGCCAGGAGGCACAGGAAGGAACGGCCTGGGGACACGCACAGCACGGGACAGCAGCCACAGGGAGCACGGCATGGGGACACTCACAGCAGCTGGGGGGCGTGGGCAGGAAGGCGGCGGTGCCACGCGGGGCCGCTCCATGGCCACAGGACAGGGCAGTGCCCGGAGAGGCTGCACGGACAAAGGCAGAGAAGGGCAGCGCCGGGAACAGGCTGCATGGGGACAGGAGCCACGCGAGGGCACCGCTGGGGGACACTCGTGGCACGGAACAGCGGCGCTCAGGGACGCTCGCGGCACGGGGCTGTCCCCGGCCCCGCGGGGCTGTACCCACCCCCGGCCGTGGCGCACAGCACGGTGTCCCCACACGGCGATCGCGGTCCCGGAGGTTCCAGACCCGCACCCCGGACACTGGCCGCGGGTGTCGCGGGGCTGGGGGCGGGACCAGGCGGGGAATCCCGCTGGGGGCGGGCCCGGGGCGGGGCAGGAGGGGCGGTGCCGCACGGAGCCTCCACGTGGGTGGCCCGGCCGTGGCTGCCCACGCGGCTCCGGCTCCACGGGGCAGTTCCCAACACTACAGAGCTTTCCCGAGCCGCATACCAACCCACACCGCTCCCCTCCCCACCCCCGGTGGTTGTGTCCGCGAGTTGAGTGACCCGTGCTTGCCTCGCCCCAAATCAGCCCACACCTCTCAGTCTGACCAGCTTTATTCGAGGTAAAGCACTTCAGTGTGGGGCAGCACACGGGGGCTCAGCACCACGCAGCACCCGCTCCCCACCCCCGTGTCCCTCTTGCCCCCATCCCTCTCCTTACAACAGGAGAGGGGTCCCCCTCCTCCCCTATCCCCATGAGGGGCACCTGCACTGCAGCAGGGTGGGTAGAGATGGGGCAACGGCACAGCTCACCCCACACCACCACCACAGTGAGGGACAGCCCTCCATAATTAGCTGCCTCCCAGGCAGGGAAAGGATATCTTAAATAGGCTCCTCCTACACCGCCACAGAAAGGAGCAGCTCAGTCCAGGGGGGCATAGCACCAGCTTGCAAGCAGCAACAGCACCCCAAGTCCCAGTGGTGCCAAAGGGCCAGGGGCCCCACTGCGGGTGTCAGCACGTGTCTGGCAGCCACTGCCCTGCCAGCCCAGGTAGCAGTGGCAGTGAAAGTGGGTCCGTAGGAAGAGTATGTCAGCAGAGGAGAGCTGGCCCTCGGCCCAGAAGAGGGGCTGCTCGGGATGGTCAGCATCGCGGCGCCGCAGCTGGAAGTTGGTAGAGTTGAGGTGGAGGAAGACATCAGCATTGCTGTCCTGGCGCAGGCAGCGACCCCGGCCCTGGCACAGCGTCGTGCTGCAGAGCTCTGCTGCTGTTGTGACATTCACAACGTAGCGTCCCAGGTCCCCTTCCAGGTAGTTTTTCATGAGCTGGCACAACTCCTAGGGAAAGAGAGGCACCAGGGGCATGTCAGTGTGACCCAGGGAGAAGTACCTCAGATAGAGAGGACAGCTCAGCCACTGGTCCTCCTCTGGGGGCAGGTGATCCCTCCACCCATCTACCTCCCACACTGACCCCAAACTTACCCGGTTTTTAGTGTCAACTGCATCACCCCACAAAATGGCCCCGGCTGCACCCAGCGCTGCGCTCTCTCCGATGGTGGAGATCAGGTCCGGCTGTGGTGACAGGGTCTGATTAGTGCCCACAGCCCCAGAATAGTGTGCTACAAAGTGCCCATTGCAGGATCAGGGGGGGCAAGACCCAATCCCCGCTCCAGGGGACTGTCCCAACAACTTGGGGACAAGGCTTCCCAATACCTAGCTCCTCAGGGTCTAAGCCAGCACAGCACAGGGGCTGTGGGCTCACACATGCCAGGGTCCCAGCTGCCAGGACCTGAGAGTCCTGCAGTACTTCCCAGGCACTTCCCTGGTGACGGTCACCATTGGTGCCAGTCCTGCTGCCAGACATCCCATCCATAAGGAAAACAGTTTGTGGCACCCCATCCTCCAGCCCAGAGAGGGGCTGAGCTGGCAGGAAAGGAGGCACCTCTCCTACTCCCCAGGGTCAGTCACCAGCCCCATGCCATATGGTGCCACTTCCCACCCACATGGAAACAGTCAAACCACAGGGTGCCAGTAACACCACGAGTGCAGACACCAGCCCCCGGAGCCACCCTGCTCCACAGGAGCAAGATGAGCTACACAGGCAGAGGAACCACCTCACCCCAAAGCCCAGATGCCCAGGGCTTGGAATGAGGATGTCCCAGTGGTACAGCCCTACCTGGCTGAGCACATTCAGCTTGCGGATGTAGGTGGGCCGGGTGTAGACGAAGACAGGTAGGGAGTAGTCATCGTGGTGCTGCTGTGAGATGCGAATGGCCTCCATCACCCGTGCCCGCACAAACTTGCGGCTGTTGGGAGTGGAGTCCAGGAGCGGGTCGAGGTAGATGGAGGGGTAGAGCGCCATGCTCTCCTTCCAGAGCCACTCCAGCTGGTCATTGCGGGTCTTCTCCACATCTGGGCACTGCCCAGTGTAGCTCTCCTTGTTCTTGCTGTAGTCGTGGTTGTAGCAGTCAGGGAAGAGGTAGAAGCCCCAGAGCTGCTTGGGTCGGAAGCTCTTGGCCTTGCGCAGGGTCCTCACCATGAACTCCTGGGCAGCCGACTCGAACTCAAACACTGCCTGCTTGTTCACCTTCTCACGGGGCCAGGTGGGCTGACGCCGTGACACCAGTTCTTGTGATGCCTCCCGGTAGATATCCTTGGGCTTCCAGTTGCGAGCCCAGACAGGCCGCCACTCCTCCCAGTCGATGATGGCCAGCCCTTCTTTGGTGGATGAGCGGATGTACTTGTCGATGTCCTCATGGAGGCGGGCGAGGTGCTCGGACAGGCTGCTGTTTTGGGGGACACCACCATTGACGGCCACACCTTGACGGGTGTAGTAGGGGTAGAGCCCCAGGCGTTCCTTGTAGAAGATGGTGAGGTTCTGCTTCACGAAGCCCTCGTTGGGGGAGGCATACAGGTCGAAAATGCTGAAATCGAAGGAGACTTGGAAGCGGGGCTTGCAGTCCTGGGTGGGCACATTCCAGGCCACCAGGAAGGGCCGGCGGGTGAGA
Source organism: Pomatostomus ruficeps (assembly GCA_013400735.1). Lineage (NCBI taxonomy): Eukaryota > Metazoa > Chordata > Aves > Passeriformes > Timaliidae > Pomatostomus > Pomatostomus ruficeps. The sequence goes on from VYZT01048653.1 coordinate 98,639, forward strand.
TGGGGGCTGGCTGACGGCTTCTCGGGGGGCTGCCCGGCCAAGGCCAGCAGGGCCAGCCAGGGCACAGCCACCGCCGCCGCGCAGCCCCCGCGCATCCTGCCCGACGGGACCTGGGGGCGGCGGGAGAGGAGAGTCAGAAGGGGGAGCCGGCAGGAGGGGGTGCAGGCAGGGGCCGATCTGCCCGCACCCCCCAAGGCAGACCCTGACCCAAGTCCCCTCCCGGGGCAGAGAGGTCCCGGGGAGTGCGGGCAGAGCCCCCGGGTGGGGGTGCTGGTTCTCGGGAATCCCGGTCCCCAGCGGCTTCGTCCGCTCGCGCTTCCCCGGGTGCCGGCGCGGCGCCGCCTTTGTTCGAGCCGGGCAGACAAAGCGCCGGGGCGCGGCCCCCGGCGGCCCCGCTCCGCTGCCGCTCCCCGCGCGGCTCTCACCGCGCCTCAGGCCATTCCCCGCCG
>VYZT01048653.1:112514-123872 GCA_013400735.1 Pomatostomus ruficeps
CACCGGGCCGGGGCCGGGGCGGGGAGCGGGAGGGGCCGCCCCGATCGGGCACGGCGGGGAAACTGAGGTAGGAGATTGGGGAGGAACGGCGCAATGCCTCGGGCTCCCGATCGCCAACTCCAGTCCCGGCGAGCCCGGCGGGGCGGGTTGGAGGCGGGGATGAGGTTCCCAGAGCCGCCGCGGGGGAAAGGGGGGCCCGCTCCAGCAGCTCCGCTCTCTCTGCCTCTTCTCGCTGGAGCAGGACAAACTGCGCTCCCTTCCTCAGTTTCCTAGTGGGGAAGGGGCTGGAGGCACCCCCGGCAGCGGGTGAGAAGCAGACGGAGAGCTACGGAGAGCGCTCCTGCTCAGGCTGGCTGCAGCCCTGGGCGTGCAGCCCGGGTTTGGGGTGAGGAGTTTATTGAGCTCTGAGCACGGGCTGCTCGGCCGGGGCTGCAGCTGGACCGAGATGATTTCCTGCCTGCTGTCGTGGCTCCTGCAGCAGCAGCCCCGGTGCAAAGCCTATTTTTATGTGTCAGGAAGCCTCAGGCCCCCCATCAGCAACAGGACGCAGCCAACCTTTCCCAGCTGTGCTCAGACCAAGGCTCCAGCCCTTTGGCAACAGCTGCTGGCCAGTGAGAGGTGGGAATGCACCCCAAGGCATCCCCACCAGTAAACCCTGTTTGCTGGTACTGTTGGTGGGCAGGGGACCAAGCCCTTGGTGCTAACATCACAGCAAGGGAGAGGAAATGAGGTGAATCGTCCCTGCAAGGTGGGAGATGACAAATACCCAAGAAACTCTTTCTCACAGCAAGATGCTTGTACAAACCACATCCTCTGCTCCCCACGCTGCTCTAACGATGGTAAGAGGCGGCACAGAGGCTTTCTCACTCCCTTCCTTTCCCAGCTGCTGTAAGGTAACCACACCTCTATGGGCTTTTTCAGGTTCTCTGGGATTTCTGTTGTTGCAGAGGGGAAAATGGACACACGCCTCTCACTGTGTGCAAGGGAGAGGAGGAAGCAGTTTACCATCTTCAGCTAGGAGAGAAAAAGCAGAAGCCAAGCAGCTGTGGGATGCACAAGGAAGTTTATTGGAGAAGGCAGCATGGTGAGGTGGTGGAAGAGGAGAAGCTGACCCTGGCTAGTGCTGCCTGGGGCTGGGAGCAGGCAGAAGGGGCCTTTGCCAGCTTCTTGCCAGCTGTGGGCTGCACACTGGGGGAGTCTCTGCCTCTCTGAGCCACGGGCCAGATGTCAGACATTTCTCTTACAGGTCATTCCCACTCCTCGGCACCTCGGCCATCAGGTTGCAGGCAGGCTTGTGCTTCTGCCAGTGCTGGATCTGGCATGCCCTGCAGAGGAGGAAGCTGCTGTCAGGGGCAGGGGAGCCACATCCATCCCTGGGAGCAAAGCAGCAACAAGGACAAACTCCAGCACCACACCCCTCCAGGAGCTGGGGGAGAGCTGATAGAGCCCAGCGTTAGACCAAGAGGGGGAGGTGGATGTGGCTCCAGTTCTGGGGGTTAAGAAGGTTTAACGCCAGACCTTGCCAGATGGTTCAGGACCAGAGAAGATTTAATTTACTGTCACCATCCCAGCTGCCACATCCCAGCTCATCACCTGCACCCATGGGGTCATGGGTGCTTTCCTATTCCTGCCCCACCAAGGTGGAGAGAAGGGAGACAGTGTCACCTCGGAAAACCCAGCCTGTCACTGCTGTCACTGTGGGCAGAGGCAGTTCAGCACGTCGCAGCTGCAACACAACCTTCACCAGCACCTCCTCCACCAGCAGCCCAGCACATCAGCCTCCCACAAGATTTGGAGAGGTACGTGGCCAGCAGAGAGCCAGTGGTGCTGAGCAGTGGTGGGGCCCTTGGCTTTCTTTGGCCCTTCCACGGCATTCTCCAGTGAGATCTGTGGTGCTCTGGGGAGCACTGAGGGGCTGCAGGAGGGCCTGGGTGGGGGCTGCAGGGGTCCCAGGGGGGTGGCAGGGCTCCCTTACCGTGTGCAGTACCACTCGTTCCGGCAGCGAGAGCAGCGCTTGGCCGCTTCTACACCACACACCCTGCAGCGGGGCTTGTCGGGGACCAGAGCCTCCATCATGTCCAGGCTGTAGGTCTGTGCCCATCTGTGCAGGCAGAGAGGGTGAGGCTGCTTACAGGAAACTGCTGACCAGCAGTGAACTGTCCCTGCTGCACCCGGCCACTGAGGGGACATCTCCAGCCAGTACCACAGGCCCCTCTGTCCTCCCAGTGCTGAGCTCTACCCTGCTAATGGGGATACTGGCCCCACTGGGCACTCTGCACACCCGTACCAGAGCCTCACCTGCGTGCCTGGAGCTTCAGCTCCTCCTCAGTGGGGCTGAAGGCGTGCTTCACCTGGTGCTTGGCAATGGCCTGCCACTTCCCCGAGTTTTTCTTGAGGATATGGTCCCAGATGACAGGAACCTGGTGGGAGAGGCAGGGCAGGAGGAAGGGCTGCTAAGAGCCTAAAAAAAGGAGCTGTGGTTTGGGGAGAAGGCAGCCAACCCTGGGCACAAGAGGCATGGCCCTCCAGGAGGGCAAGCAGAGGCAGAGGTGCAGAGGGTGTCAAGGTGTGCTTTTGGGTATGTGGAGGGGAAGGATCGACTCGCCAATGGGCATTGAGGTGAAACAAGGCAAAACCTTCGGGGTCCAGTTGGGAATGAGTGTTCAACCCTGAGGCCTGGGCTCCTGAACAGAAGGCCCTGGGACCTCAGCACCCTGCGTGTGGCAGTGGCGTGAACCCTGTGCTCCGGAGCCGTTTGTCTGAGCAGATTTTTCCGCTTGTCACTTCCCTGAAGATGAACACCCGGGGAAGGGCTGGCCCACGCAAAAGGAAACATCCCAGCCAAGAGCAGCGCGCGGACTTGAGGCTCTGGAGCGGACGATGCCGCTTCAAACAGCGCTGCCTTCTCCAGCAGAGTAAAAATAGCCAAGGAAGGGGAGGAGGCTGCTCTGGGAGCAGCCAAATGGAAAAAGGCCTTTCCTTAGCTTGGCTCAGCAACAAGGAGTGAGTTCACCGCTCTTTGGGCAGAGCAGAGAGCAGAGCAGGGAGTCTGTGCTTCCAGCTGGCTCCCCCGGCCTGCCCCTGGGCTCAGCCCTAGCCCTTGGCGAGGGCAGGAGCAGCACCGGCACAAAGCAGAGCTATGGACAAGGGCAGCAGCCTGGGTGAGGGCTGGAGGAGGTCCCCAGCATGGCAGCTGCCTTTCACTGTGCCACCAACACGCTGGCAGTCAAAGCACGTGGCATGAATCCATGTCCACCTCCACCCTGCTGCCATCCCCAGCCCCAAGGGCTCAGCTCGCCGGTCTGCAGTTTGCCCAGCCCCAGCTCCCTGCCTGGGCCATGCCTCAGGCTCAGCCACAGACACCTCTGACAGGGCACATCACCCTCCTCCCAGGCCATGCAGCCAGCTGCGATGGGGACAGCGTGCACCCACTGGGGACAGCGTACTCCCACTGGGGACAGTGTGCTCCCACAGGGGACAGTGTGCTCCCACTGGGGACTGCCCAACATACCCAACTCCGCCAGAAAGCGGTGTGGGAGCCTCTGGCAGCGGGAAAGAGCATCTGTGCTCCCAGTTCTTCTCAGCAGCCTCTTTGCAGATCTGCCCCCACACTCAGTTTCTCCCCTCAGCTCATGACAAGGCAGCAGAAACTCATAAAAACACTTTTCTCCAGAGATTACCACTGCATGGATCAAAATGCCCAAGAACCTCTTGGCTGTTTAAAGACCTTCATGGCGTAACTCCCAAAGGCCCAGACACCAGCTGAGACCAGTTTAACTCCAGACTCTATCATCAGATCATGATGTCCCTCTGTACACAGCGTACCAAGCAGCATCAGACCAGCAGGGCTGTAAAAGGGGACTTCACTGGGGAGTTCAGAATTCAACAGGAAAACACCGATAAATGTCAAATGAAGAGTTAATTATCAAAACAAGCCAGTGTCTGGGTCTGCCCCATGCAGCTGCCATCCCAGGGGCTCAGTGTGACCTGGAGAGCTGTTTATAACCCAGCATTTGTGCCTTTAGATGTGATTGCTTGGCCACTGCAGGGCTGGACAAGGCTCTCACATTAGCCACAGGCAGCTTTGCTGACCATAAGGGTGTAACTGAAATGGGTACTTGGCTGCTTTTTCAGGGCACCACCACTCCAGGGCTGAGCTTCGTGGAAGAAAAAAGGGGTAGGGAGCTATCAGGCTTAAAGAAGAGTGGCTGTAGAGGTGAAGGAAAAGCCACAGGATACCTGCTCCAGGATGAGATCCTTTTTAGGGGGAGCAGGATCTGTCACTGCGAGGTAACTCAGAAATCTCTGCATCTCCACCAGGTTGGGCAGCTGGTCAATGAGGACGTCTGTGAGGAATGCACGGAGCTGTGGCCATGGGAGGGGGAGAGAAGAGCAAACGGAGAGAGGTCAGGACAAGAGAGTCAAAGCTGGGGAAGCAGCAGGGCAAGAGCAAGGATTTGAGGGGCACTGGCAGAGAGACCTGTGGGGATCTCGTGAGGTGCACTCACAAACCCAAGGTTTGCTGCTGCTGCTACAGTGACAGACCTGCTGCTCTGCCACCACTGCCTCCCTGGAGCCCACAGTGAGGATGGGGACAGATTTCTGGAAGTGCCCAGTGCTGGCAAGGGCCCAGGGCCTTCGTGCTGTAGGGTCCTACCTTGAGGAGCTGGCTCTTGTTGAAGCCATCGAAGCGGTATTTGCGCTGGCACTCGGGGCTGAGCAGGAGGTTGAGAAGGGCGAGCCACACCTGCCCATCAAGTTTGGTCATCTTCACCTGGTCCTCAGGGGGCACCAGATGCCACGTGCCATTCTCAAACTTCTTGAGCTTGCCTGAGGGACAGAAGAACCAGGGAGACACAGTGCTGCCTGAGGGAAGACAGCTCAGAGGGGGGATGCTGGCCTGTGCTCACTGCCTTGCTTCACACTCTGCTTCTGCCTGCCTCAGTTTCCACACCCTTTACTCTGCACAGCAGCCTGCTTGGTACTGAGGCAAAATATCAGAGAGCATTAAAAGCAGAAAGGACATGTATTAAACCAGTAGTGCTGTGGCAAGAACAGAAGGATCCTTGAGACATATCCCTCTGTACTTGGCCAGGAGTGTAGAGCACCAGCAGGCAGTGGGGCAGCCCATGCTGCAACAACAGAGTGGCTGGAGAGACCCATTGTGGGGTACCAGCATGGCCACTCTTCTCGAGTTTCCTCTGCCAGGGAAAGCCAGAAGTAGCATGAATATAACAGATATGACGAAACAAGCTCCAACAGCTACTGTGTGGCTCTGGGGCATGGAGCAGGATGTGACCCTGCATGTGCACAGCCTGGAAATGCCTTTGTGCTCGTCTCTTTCCCGTCCCTCCCTCAGAGCCCTGGATCAAAGCTCCCTCTCACACCCCGAGCGCACAGGCAGAGAGAAGGGATGTGTTTCGTGGCTGGAGGAAGGAGGAAAGCTCCGGCATCCAGCTGGGCTGCTCTCCACAGGCACAGCCACGTGCTTCCCAGAGCTCTTCCTGCCCTGTCCCCGCGGTGACCCCCCCGTGAGGGGCTGGGGCAGCGCGGGTTCCCACGCCCCAGGCCATGCCTCACCGCAGGGCAGGCAGTGGGAAGCTGGGGGGCTGCGGGGGGCTCGCCTGGCTGCAGAGAGGGGGGCTGATGGCTGATGGGCACAGCCTGATCAGGGGCCTTTGGCAAGAGCGAAGCTCAGGGACCAGCAGTGGTATCAGGGCAATGTTTGCTGCCTGGGAGAGCCCACGTCTGGCTCGAGTGAGTGCTGGCCCAAAAGGTGCAGAGAAACTGGGACCTTTGTAGTGTAGTGGCACTCTGGTCTTTCTGTGTCCAGAAGACTCCTCAGAGGAGCACATGGGGCTGGCAGAGGTGCTACACTCCAGTGCTGGCTGTGATCACTCAGAAGAGACCCAGCCCTGTGTGAGGATCAGCTTTTGGAAGCACTGCCGGCTCCCCAGCCCAGCTGTGCTGCAGCTGCTCTCGAGCTGAACAGCTTCAGGCAGGGAGCACTGAGGAGCTGGAGGGAGGGTAGAGGGGGAGCAGCTCTGCAAAGGCTCCTACAGCAGATCCCTCAGTGGATGCACATCCCAGCACAGCACCACGGTGCTCCAGACACCACAGGGCATGATCCATGATCCATACCTGCTTCCCAGCAGCTCCAGGGGCAATGCTCCACCAGCTCGACAAGGAGGCAGGGCAGGTTGTGGGTGTTCAGCATCCGTGTCAGTGCACTCAGGGGCAGACTGGAGATATGACAGAATGGGAGAAAAGGCACTCGCAGATTAATGCCAGAATGTGTATCTACAAACGCTCCCCGAGGCAACTGGGAGAGGCAGGAAAGAAACAATGATCTGGGTTCCCGGGAGTACCATGGAGCAGGGTGGAGTGCTGTGTTGCCTCCCAGGGCACAGTGCCACTGCCATTGTGGATACAGAAGCTGCTGAAAGGGGTCCAGGCATGGCTGTGACCCCACAGGAATCCCATCCGGAGAGCTGGGCACATCCTCTGCTGCTCCTGGGCACCTACCTCTCCACCTGGTCGGTGATGAACCGCAGCACGGACAGGGCCTTCAGGGAAATCTCAAACTCCATCGCCTCTGCCTGCTTCTGCAGCTCCTGTGGAGGGACAGGATCAGCCTTGGGATTCCAGGCCCCATTTCCCAGGAGCTGCAGGGAGGCAGGCTGTTGACTGCATTGGTAACCACAGTCTGGGTAGGAAAACAGAGCCCTGAAAAACAGTTTCTTGTCCCAGCTGTGCCAGCACTGCCTGTTTGCCAGCACAGCCACAGAAGTGCTTGCAGCCCACAGTTGCTTTTCCCTCATGTCCCTGCCCCTGACAGGTCATGGGTGGTTACAGGCTGCAGTGCTCCTGCTCAGGATCACCCCCTGAAAGAAGCTAGTCCCAAACTGCTCCTCTCTCCCTTTCTGGGACCATCTTGTGACCCATGGCCCTGCAGAGACCTGTGAGGGTTGAAGGAGGGGGGAGCTGCATGATCAGAGGAACCAGAGGAGGAGGAGGAGGGAGAAACTTGGCCCTGGTGCAGCTGCAGTCCTACATCCACACCTCCTGGATCTGCCTGTTCCCTCCAGCTTGGGAACAGCTAGCTAGAATATCTGCCTGTGATTGTCCCAGCCCACAGCTGTGCCATGCTCTCCAGTCACCAGCCTGCTTCCCTTCCCAGACAGCATCCCCCACTCATCCCCCGTAGCAGCTGACCACCCTCTGACTCAGCCTCTTTCGAGACCACGGGGAGGGCCATGCTGAGAGGTGCCAAGTCCTTCTCCCTGGCTCAGGCAGAGCTCCTCTCCAGTCCCAGATGCAGCTCACACTTGGTGTGCAGAGCGCTGACCTCAGCATCTTGTATTTCTCCAAAGTGCCACTGCCACAGTTCCCTTCCAGATTTCTGTGGTAAAGCAGCTCTGTGCTCCCTGTGCTGGTGCCCCACACGTTACTAAGAGAGTCTTTTGGGCTCTTCCCTGCCTCCTCCCTCTCCAAACTGCCCTAGTGAGGTTTTTCCTACAGCTCCTCCACATATCCAGACCTCATCTCTGCTGCCTCAAGGCAGGGAATATCTTTTGCCTGTGCTTCCAGGGCACAGCAGAACAGGGGTTACCACCACACACAGTTCCAAAGGACAACAGGCTCCACAACACAGGAGGTGGCAGGAACAGCTTTTTAATTGGGGTTATTGTACGCAGAGTCAGGAGAGGCTGGAATGAATCAGAGGAAACCAGGCTCCTTGGGAGATGAGTGCTATTGAGAACCCTATTGGCTAGAAAAGGTCTGGGTTTTTAAGTTCGTGTCAAAGCACTAACAGAGACACCCCCTTCCCCTCCCCAGCTGGGAAAACATTTCCTGGAAAACATCCCTATTGTGCTCCAGATCCCTCCACTTCCTTCCCTTTTCTGAAAGAGGAGTATGTGCTTGGGCAACAAGCCAAAGGATGGAGGCAAGGGGAGGTTCAGACTCTCCCTTTAACCCTGCTCTTCCAGATACTCCTCCTGATGTGCAGTTCCAGGTGCTGAGAGGCACCAGAGGCAAAGACAGCTCCTGATCTGGGTAGGTGTGTGTATGTCAGCCGGGGAACACCTGACTGGGAAAAGCTCCTGGACCACTGCTAGCCCAGACCAGCTCAGAGGAGGTCCTATTTCTCAGAGAATAAAGGAAGTTGGGGGAAGCACATGAGAACAACTCCTGATTGTAGGAGAACCCTCTCATGGTTAACCCTGGCTGGCTGTAGTGGCAGCCTGACCCAGGGTGGCTTCCCAAGCATCAGGAAGAGATATTCACACAGCTTCCAAGAGCAACAGCAAATGGCCAGACCCCTCTACTGAATATTTTACCCATCAACTCTCCAGTGTGTCCCACCCCAGAGCTCTGAGCACGTCCTGCAGGAGGCCTCAGGCTGGCACCGGCACCAGGCAGGGCAGAAGTCAGGCTGCAGAGTGGAGGGGGATGGATGCAGCCACTGGCACAGAGAAGCACCAGACAGCCTCTGAGGAGCACAGGAGGTGCCAGGGTTGCAACCCATGAAAAGGCCTCCCTGTCTCTTGACAGGCTGCCCACATTCTCCAGCACACGTGTCCCCTGTGAACTACAGGACTTTCTCCTCACCTGCATGGATGGGGGGCTGGCCAGATCGTCAGCACGAAGCTCGGCTGAGGTCACTGCCTGTGCCTTGGTGCTCCGGGCTGCGAGCAGGGTCAGCTTGCGGTGGCAATAATCGATTAAATCCAGAATGCTGTCCTCTGCCGACTCGCAGATCTCCTGCACAACGACAAGGGTTTCACACAGGGCCAGTCCCCACAGTCTTCCACCCCCAGGGACTTCCCACTTGAGGACAGCTGAACTTGTCTCTCACCTTGTAAAAGAACACTGTCTCCAGGAGGTTGATGATGGAGGCTTCATGGTGCAGCTGTGGGAGGAGAATGGCAAGAGTGAGGTAACAGCGGAGTAGCACTGAGGACACGGGGACAGGGACAGGGAAAAGGGTTCTTCTGAGAAACTGCTTATGGAGCTGTGGCCAGTATAGAAGAAAAATTCAAGTGATGCAACCTTCAAAACAACTCCAGTTCATGGAGTTCACATTAATATTTATGCTGACATGCCTGTGACACTCCAATATGCTGATGGAGAGTCACACTTCCCAGCAGGCAGGGCCCTCCAGGGCAGGACAACCACTGCCCTCAGGCAAGCTGCAGGCCCTGGCACCAGCACAGAGCCAGTTCCAGGGCTGGGACAGTGCTCTGCATGGCTGTGCTTCTCCCAGCCCTGGGACCAGGGCAGACAGCCTTGTCTGAGACTGGGAACCATGGGATAACTGTCCTGAGGCAGTCAGCTGCCCAGGGAAGAAACCACCTTGCCCCCAGAAGGTGTTACCCTGGACTGAAAATGGGTTAAAACTTCCAAGCCTCAGAGAGATTTCCCTTAGGTCAAGGGCTGCATCCCTCTGCAAGGAAGCCCAGATGTGGAGATTGTTCTCTTGCCAAGAATGGCCCAAGGGACCACTGCTCCCAGGAGCTCAGTAAGAGAAAGCTACATTTTTGTTAGCCCAGAGGCACATAAACCCAGAGAGCCTCTGGCTAGAGAGAAACAGTGCTCAGAGTGGGGCAAATACCCCGGGGGTATCACTGCCTGGGAGCGAGAGCAGTGCTGGGAGCTGCAAGCCAGGAGCACACCTGCCCCCAGGAATGGCTTTTGTCCCATACAGCAGCTGCTGTCAGCCCCTGTGTGGGATTAGAGAGGGGACAGCTCTCCACAAAGCCAAGCTTCCCTGGGAGTGAGTCCCCTGTCCCTCCTGGGGATAAGGGCAAGGGCTTGCAGGCACGTCCCACTGTGTCCCACTGCCCACCTCAGCCTGGTGAGATGCAAAACCTCAGCTCTGAGACCTTCAGCGTGATATTTATTTTCAAGCACAGCCGTGCCTGACCCATTTGCAGGCTCGTTCCCACCACCTCCTCTACTCACCACCACGTAGATGGGGAAGGTGCTCCTCGGCTTGAAGTCCTGCAGCTGGCACAGCACAGGAAAGACCTTGTGCTTCCAGACCTCCACAGAGATCAGCTCCCCAATGAGAACAGGAATCTAGACAGGGAAGGGATGGGGAAGCGAAGCCTTTCAGACCAGTGCTGCAAGGGGAACCAGTTTTGTTGCTAATGGTCAGCCACACTGGAGTCGCCCAGGGAGGAGGGTGGCCTTGGGGCACACTCTGTATTCACCCAGCTCAGAAATGAGCAGCTTCTCACAGCAGGGCAGAGCTCCTGGGGCTCCAGAGGGGGAAGGTGACCCCGAGGAACTGGGCAGGTCCAGGCAATCTCACACCCTGTGGCTGGGACATCTCAGGCATAGGGCAGAGAGCTGCAACCAGAGGGGCCAGTGAATTAAAAGACCAAAACACCCTCCAAGACAGAAACCAGACACCAGCAAGTAGAAATGCCACCACTTGACCTTTAATTTTTTAAAAAAAACCAAAACTGGCACACCACCAGTCAAACGCCTTTTCCAGATACACAACAGATTCTTCAGCATTTTATTCCAAAATTGCACACTGCCCACAGGACAAACCCGGCTGGAGGCTGAAGGCCCAGCGTGGAGATCACTCCTGCAGCCAGGGAGGCTCACCTTGGCGTGGGTGACCAGCAGCTCGGTGAGGAGCTGCTCCTGGCCCGCCGAGGCGCTCAGGATGCCATGCATGTTGAGCTTCTCCACATACTCGTGCTGCCGAAGCCATCTGGGGGGCAGCCAGTGAGGACATCAGTGCCACAGACCTCTGGCCACTGCCTCGGCAAGGATCCCTCGTGCAGGGAAACTTTCTTCTGTAACCCCCAATCTCCCCGCTGTGCTCTGAGCCTGGGGCCACGGCTCCACTGGGACAGCCCTGCCCTCCTGCCTGCCCCCAGCAACACCCTCATGGGGACACCACAGAGCTGGGGGAGCCTCTCCATCACCCCCACCCATGCAGACCCTCAGATCTGGGACCCTCCCAAGCCCCCCTCCCCCTGGACCCTCCTATCTCTCAGTGTTTTCAGAAAGGCTCCAGAATTGCAGTCCCTTCTCTCACCCCACCCCACCCTGACCCTCTGGGGTCACCTCAAAACCAGGACCTCTCTACACTAGACCTTCCGGGAAGCCCTTCTTATGCCTATGTAGACCCTTTGGGGAGGGCCTAAGAACAGGACCCTTCCTCACCCCCTTCACCTTGGAACTTCCAATCCCTCACAGTCCTTCCAGGAACACTCTAGAGCCCACCCCACCCTGACCCTCAGGGGTCACCTGAAAACGAGGAACCCTTCTCTCTTCCCTAAACCTTCTTGGAACCCCTCCTTACCCTCACCATGAACCCAGGAAAGCTGCAAAACT
>VYZT01048653.1:123888-142100 GCA_013400735.1 Pomatostomus ruficeps
ATGTCCCGCAGCTCGGTGCCCTGCAGGGCCCGCACCAGCGCCTCGGCCTCGGCGGGCGGCAGCGGCCCGGCCTCGGCGGCCATGGCGTCCGCGTCGCTATGGCAACGGCGCTGCTACCGCCCCCTGGCGGCGCGGAGGACTCGCTGCAGGCCGGCGGCAGCGGCACGGTGGGGCGGGCTTTGGCGCCCCCTGGCGGCGCGGAGGAGTGGCCGCATCCAGTGGGGCGTTCCGGGGGGACACGAGGGGGACACACGGGGGACGCGTGGGGGGACACAGCTCCAGTGTGCGCCATCGCCGCCGTCACTTCCAGCACACGATGATGTTGGGGTCGTTCTCCAGGCGCTCATCCAGCTCCTTGTAACTCATGCCTGAGGAGTAAGACAGCGGGGTGTCAGTGGGGTGCCCAGCAGTGGTGTCAGAGGGCCGGGTGGCGTCCCCAAGCACTGCCCCTGGCAGCATGGACTTGGCAGCCCAGCTCGGCAAAGAGCCTGGCCCATCATCCCATCTCCCTGTTGTCTGAAGGCTCCCAGAGGGGTGAAACCCCAAAAGCAGTGCACAGACCTTGTCAGGCAGATGTTCCCGTGTCTCCCACCTGCCCTGGGGCCCAAACGGAGCAGAGGATCCTATGGATCCCAGGGATCCGTACCAGTCTTGCAGCAGATCTCGTCGTAGCTGTGGCAGCCTGTGTACAGCCGGGCTGGGTGGCTCCGCTCGTCCCGGGCCACCTTGACGGGGTATTTCTGGAGGCGCCGGATAAGGCCCTTCATCAAACCAAACTGGATAAGCCTCCTGGGGATGAGGAGGGAAGAGACTGGGACCACAGTGCTGAGCTGCCAACACCCCCAGCTCCCCGCATTCCCTTCTATTCCACATGCCCCACCACTGCCTCCTGTTTCCTACCCTGCAGACACAGGGGTTGGGTACCTCTTGCTCACTCTGCTGCCACCCCCAGTGTCACCACTGCCCTCGGGGACCAATCAGGAGGGCTCTGACCTCTCATCCACCCTCTGGAGCTGCAGGGTGTAGCGGGAGATGAGGTCTCGAACCGTGGTGCCAGGGCTCAGCCCGCAGTACAGCTGGAAGACATCCCTGAGGCTGGCTCGCTTGTGCCCTGCGAGGACAAGTCATCTGTCAGCTGCCCTGTCCCCCTGCGTGGGCCACCATCCCCGGACTGGGTGACTGTACCTTGTTTGGTGACGTAGGACAGACACTCCTCCTGGAGACACTTGTCATCCACCAGGTCCTGGACCTTCGGCGTGGTGCAGTAGACATTGGAGTACTGGAGGGGATGGAAAACCAGCTCTGCTCAGCTGCGGCTCTGAGAGACAGGCCCGGCCCACTCCAACCCCGCTGTACCCCCTCCACAGCCACCCTGACGGCACAGCCACTGCCCAAATCCCGCTCACAGCCCCACACTCTGTGGCCTGACCCACCTGGAGGATGGAGACAAGTGTGACAACCCCGTAGTACCTGCAGGTGGACAGGAGAAGGTGAGAGACCCTCTCTGGCAGCACCCACCGCACTCCCCGGGTCGTGCAGCCCCTCCAGGCACTCACAGCAGGTTCTGCACAGCGATGCGCACCAAGTTCAGCTCCACATCAGCTTCCGCCGAAATCTTCTGGACGTGCCGAAATCCATCAATGTAGGGCAGGATCTGGGAGGGGGGGAGGCAAGAGTTAAGAGGGCAGAGAGTAGAAAGGCATCACCCTGAACCCCAATAAGCAGCCCTGCGTCTGGAAGCACCAGGGATGGAGAGGCTCCATCCCCGGGTGCACTTTAACCTCGTGCTGGTGAATGATTTGCTCACAGGCCCAAGCACAAGGCCAAGGGGAGCACCAAACCGGGCTCATGAACGTGGTGATCTCCAGGACAGCCTAACTACCCCGGTGGTCTGGAAACAGATCCCCTTCAAAGCATCAAGCACATGGACCTGCTGCGTGGTGAGATCCCACTGGGAGTTGAAGAAGTCATCCTTGTCTTGGGTGAAGACAGGGACATCGTACTCCTGCACAATGGGGGGGTCCGGGCGCTGCTCGATCACCTTCAGGTGGATGGTGTTCGACTCATCTGCCCGGGAGAAGGGGGAGGCTCATCTCCATGGAAACCTGTGCTCCCTCAGGAGCCAGGACACCACAATGCCACAGGGAATAAGGTGTTTGCAGCCCATAACCCCATCCCGCCTGTCCTTTGGAGCCAGGCAGGGCAAGGCTGGCTCAGACACCCCCAGCTCCAAGCACAGACAGGCAGGAAGCTGCTGGGAGCCGCACAGGCAGAGCCAACCCGGGCAGGGAACGGCCCAGCTGTCTCCCAGCACTGCCCTGTCCTTGCCGTACCTATGGGCAGGGTGCACTTCCCTTTGGCATTCAGCTCCTCCAGCAGGATGGTCATGATGGGAACCAGCTTCTGTTTACTCTCCTCGTTGGAGATGAATCCACTTTCCAGCTAGACAGAGCAGGAAGTCGAGTCAGCTCCTCCCCACAGGCTTACTGGCTATAGGAGCCCAGAACCTGTTCTCCTGTAAAACTGATCTGTACCAAACCAGCACAATCCCCTTCTCACTGTAAGCCCAGCCCCTGTCCCAGCAATGCCCAGTGACCCCCACCACACTCCAGGACACTGCTGAGCTGCCCATGCTCTGTGGGGTGGATCTGCAGGCAGCCTGGCAGTGCCCAGGCCTCACCTCAAGGGTGGTGAGGTAGCCAGCCAACTTCTTCACGATGGGCTCCAGCGCGCAGGCCTTGGCTCTGGCGTCGCACACAAAGCCCAGGTTGAAGAGCAGAGCATTCCTGCTGTACTTCTTGTGCTCGATGCACACGGGGCAGCCGATCAGCTTCTTCTCCATGGCCGTCCTGCGGGGAGACACCTGTGACCTGCACCTACGCCCTCGGGGAGGCTCGAGTTCCCCACAGGGAGAGTTCCCAGTCACTTCTGGAGATGGGGGCTCCTTTACATTTCAGGAAAGAATGATGCCTAAGCCCTACATGCTCTAAGTGCAAATCAGTCTGAAGAAGGGGAAGAAGGAGTCAGCCATCGGAAAAGGAAACAGCCTCCTTTCGAAACCAGCACAGCTCTCCTGACTGGTCTGACTTTCCTGGATTTAAGGCTGGCGCAGCAGCAGATGCAGCACCAGGCACCCCCGAACGTGACCACCCCCCCTCTGCACGGGTAGCTGGGGGCACCGCAGTGACCCTGCTGGCCACGGGCCAGGAGCCCCTGCGCGCTGGCACTGTCACAGCACCGAGCTGTCCCCCGCACCGAGCCCGGCGGGACAGCGGCACCGGGGGCTCTGCCCGCACTCACACGGTGATCAGCTTGTTCTGCAGCTCGGGCTTCGTGATGACGTACACCTGGATGGTGTCAAACAGCTCTCGGGAGATGAAGTCCTCGGGGACCTGCGGCGGCACAGGAGGCTCCGTTCCAGCCGCGCCCGGGGAGCACCCAGCACCCTGTCCCTGCCCCCCTTCCCCTCCACGGGCGCTGCCACGGCCCAGCCCAGACCCCGGCCGCGGGCAGGCGCTGCGGGCCCCGGGCTGCTCGCCCCGCACCTGGTAGGTGATTTTGGGCCCCAGCGTGGGGTGGAACTCGCTGAAGAACACGCACTCGATGCGGCCGCCCATGGCGAGCGCGGAGCGGAGCGACCCCAGCCCCGCCGGCCACCGTAGCGCCGCTCCCGCGGAACCGCGAGGCCGCGCGGCGAGGGGCGGGCCCTCGCTTTGAGCGACAGCGCCTTCAGCCACTCAGCGACGGCGCAGCGCGGCGGGGGCGGGCCTTAGCGCTGACGGACAGC
The DNA here is from genome assembly GCA_013400735.1 of Pomatostomus ruficeps. NCBI lineage: Eukaryota > Metazoa > Chordata > Aves > Passeriformes > Timaliidae > Pomatostomus > Pomatostomus ruficeps. The sequence goes on from VYZT01048653.1 coordinate 127,676, forward strand.
CCACCTCAGCCAATCGGAGCCTGCTCCGCGGCCCGGCCGTGCGGCAGCGGCGGTTCCGCCCGCCCGGCCAACATGGCCCTGACGGCCGAGACCGAGTCCCGGCTGTACCGCTCGTTGCGCGTGGCCGCCGGCGCCGCCGCGCACCTCGTGGCGCTGGGGTTCCCCGCCGCCGTGGCCGTGCTGGTGCGTCCCGGATCCAGTGAGTGCCGCCGGGGCCGGGGCCGGGGGCGCGGGGAGGGCCGGATGTCTGAGCTCACCTCACCCTGCCCTTTCCTTCCAGGTCTCTTCTCCTGGCACCCGCTGCTCATGGCCCTCGCGGTAAGTGCCGCCGCCCCGCTGCCACGGGACGGGCAGGGGCCGTGCAGGCGGAGATCTTGGGTGATGGGAGCCGAGCCCCGGGAGCTCCCGGGCGCTGGGTGCTGACCCCCGGGTGATGGGAGGCTGAGCCCCGGGCGGTGGGTGCCGAGCCCCGGGAGGCGCAGGGGCGTTTGGCAGGTGTCAATCCCTCCACCCTCTGCCCCCCAGTTCTCGTTCCTGATGACGGAAGCGCTGCTGATCTTCTCCCCGGAAACCTCGCTGCTGCGCTCCTTCTCCCGCAAAGTCCGAGTGCGGGCGCACTGGGCCCTGCAGCTCCTCGCCCTGCTCTGCGCGCTCCTGGGGCTGGGAATCATCACCTACAACAAGCACCTGAACGGCAAGGGCCACTTTGTCACCTGGCACGGGCTGACGGGGCTGCTGGCCGTGCTGTACACAGGCGGGCAGTGTGCCGGGGGCGTGCTCCTGCTCTACCCCAAGCTGATGAAGAACTGGACGCTGGCCAAGCTGAAGCTGTACCACGCGACCTCAGGGCTGGTGGGCTACTTGCTGGGCTGTGCCAGCCTCATGCTGGGCATGTGCTCCCTCTGGTTCACCACCACGGTGACCGGTGTCTCGTGGTACCTTGCCATGCTGTGTCCTCTTGTCACCAGCCTGGTTATCATGAACCAGGTGAGCAACGCGTACCTGTACCGCAAGCGGAGCCAGCACTGAGGGCTTGGTGCTGACCTGAACTTCCCTGTGAGCTGGGCCTCCCCTTGCAGCCCCCCTGCTCACACAGGGTCTCCCTGGAACTTGGTTTCTACCTACTCGTCTCTCGCTAGTCCTGGATTGTCTGTAGTGTCCTGTCCCCGGGGAGCAGCTGCGATGTGTGTGACACCTCAGCCCTGCCCCCAGCACAGGTAAAGCTGCTGGGCCCTGCAGCAGCTCGGTGCTCAGTGCTGGGAAATGGAGGGTTCACTCAGGATTCCTGCTGTTCCCTTCCCACGTAGGGCTGCTGTGGAGCAGGCAGGACAGGCGCCATCCTGGTGAGGAGGGCAGGGAGTCCCCTCTCTCCTGGGAGGCTGCAGCAGGCACCACGCTGCCTCTTCTGCCACGGGGGCAGCTTGGCCAGGAAAGCACAGGGCACGGTTGTGGCTTCAGCCCTGGCAGGACTGGGGCAGGGTGGTGGCACCCGAGCAAGGGTACAGCAGCACGTATGTCCCCATGGCACAGGCACTTCCTGGGATCACAGCAGGCAGCTCTGCCCCGAGGCCATGGGTCTGGGCACTCACTGCCACGCACAAACCCCTCCATGGGCTGGGCTCGGCCTGGTGGGGTGGGGTCAGTTTACAGAGCAAATTACTGAGCCGGGCTGGGAACCTGCAGTCGGCCAGTCACTGTGTCCTTCGGAGGGGCACAGGGAACACCGTGAGCACGGGGGGAGTCACAGACCTGGGGGATGAACCCTTGGGAAGGCAGGAAGAAACCTCCTTGCTGGCACAACAGCCTTTCTTCCAGCACGCATCCTGCTCCCGGCAGGGCTGGAGAGCTGGGTGCAGCTCCCAGGCTGAAAAATTCCTCTGTATCCAGAGCTTTTATTCAATAAAAATTTCAGGCAGCTAGAGTGCAACAAGCCCTCTTTACTTCTTCAGTGGGATGACTTTTGGGGTGCAGGCAGGGGAAAACTCCCCCCGAAGATCTCCCACCTCCTGCTGGGAGCACCTAGGAAGAAACCCCCACCCCAGCCTCCTGACAACCCAGGGGCTGCTCTGTGCCTGGCCCTCCACCCTGCCCATGCTCTGCTGCAGGAGCCAGCGCTTTCAAAGAACTTTTTATTGATACCCAAACATCTGTGTTCTTCCCATTTGACAAAACCTTCTCGTGTGGTCCTTTAAAAAAATAATCACGACACTGCTGATCCGCATCCGGGGCTGGGAACTGCCCGCTGGATCAGGAGCTGTGGAGGCTGTCGCAGGGAGCATCCTCTCCATCCAGGAAAAAAACTATCAACACAGAGGGTGGGAAAAGAAAGGGGGAGCCCATATTCTACCTGCAGGAAAGAAAACCTGCTGCCAGAGGAAGCAGCGAGAGCCCCACTGTAAAAATTAATTCCAGCTTCTAGTGTAATCTGGCAAACAGATTAGCTGGGGAGCAGCCAAGGGCAGCAGCTCCTCGCAGGAGGAGGGGGCAGGAGAGGGAGGAGGAATCCCCACCGTGCAAAGCCTGGAGCTGGCAGTGCTGCAGCACCACCATGAGGGGCTGGGTGGCCTCTTCCTACCCAGTGTCCTGTCCCCTCCTACCCAACAAACGTCTCACAGGTCCTGGCGAGCTCCTGCTGGGGTGGGGGGAGGCTCCCCACGGGAAAGGCGTTCGGAAGAGAAACCCACCGGCCTTCCTATTGCCTCAGTTAGGGACAAAACTACCTTCAGAAAGGAGGAAATAAGTGTAGAGTGCTCTGGCCAAGCCCTGGCACAGAGGAGAAGCTGTCTTCGATCCCACGAGGGCCAGCACAGCAGCTTGGGGCAGGGATCAGCCCCGTGTCCCTCTCCCAGAACAGCCCCCGCTGCCTGCGCCGACTCCACCGCCTGCCCCGCGCTCAGGGGGGCGGCTCCAGGAATTCCTGTCCTCACGGTGTGGCAGTGTCACCGTCCCGGGTGCCTGGTGCTGGCCGCGAGCAGCAGCGAAGCGTTGGAATGAGGTTTCCCCCTGCCTGCGCCGCGGGAGGAGTCCCCGCTCCCGGCCGTGGGGGACACGAGGGGGATTAGCAGCTCTCCAACGGAGACAGGGCGGGAAGGGGGCCGGTCACAGCTGCGCCGGGGCGTCCTGGAAGCTGATAAGGTTGGACTCCTGGCCGGGGCTCTTTCCAGCCGCGCCCGGGTCGGGCAGCAGTGGGGTGTCAGCCTTTGCTGCCGCCTCCTCCTCATCATCCTCCATGCTGGGCCAGGCTGACTGGTCCTCCACTCGCTTCAGCCGCTCGTTCAAAGCCTTCAGCGCCAGCTGCCTGCAGGACAAGGGTACGTGGGCAGGTTAACCTCGGGTACATGGCTCTGCCCCATGGGGCACTGTGCAAGTCAGTCCCTGGCTTCCTCCCAGCAGGAAAGCGTGGATTCAGTAGAGCCGGGTAAGACCTGGAGCGCCTTGCACTGCTCCACAGAAATCCACTCCGGCTCCCAGACTACACACACAGAGTTTTCATGCCACGTGGTGCACTCAGAGGCTGTCAGACAGCACACGAGCTGCTCCGGGAATGGGGAATAAAGGCATAAAACAGGGCAGGGAAAAGGGAGCGCCAGCACCTTATCCAAACCCTCCTGCCAGAAGTCAGGAAGGCCAGTGCTGGATGTGCTGGAGGGCTGGGGTGTGGGGCTGACTCACTGCCCTCCCCTGCACCAGGGTGAACTGCTGCAAGGCTGCCACGAGCAGGGGTTGTCACCTCCCCAGGCTGTCCTTCTTCCTCCTGCAGGGACCCCTAACCCTGTCTGCCCCTTTCCCAGGATCTCCCCTGCCTCTCCATTGCTGCTCCACATCTGGAAGAGCAGGATAATGTCCCACCAGCGCCCTGAAACGCTCCTCACCACCTCCGTGGCAGGGCAGCCCTCAGCAGACCACATGGAGAAGGCCCCCACTGAACCCCTGCACCTAAATCTCCCCCCTCCTCCTTGTCTGGATTTCGAACCCCACCCTGGCTGTCCCTACACACGATCCCTACGGGCAGGGCAGGGCAGGTGGTACCTTCTCCTCTCGGCGTCCTGGGGGTCCGTCCCGGGCAGGCTGATGGTGATGGAGGACGGGGCACCCACGTCGTAGCGCTTGACGGTCTTGCGGCACAACCGCACCTTCACCAGCACGCTGTGCACCAGGTTGGCCACCAGACCCACCACGGGCTGCAAGATCTCGGGGAAGAAAGTGGCGAAGGCGAAGTGGTCGCTCATGTCTCCGCGGCCTCTACTGTGCCGCTGGTAGAAGCGGAGATAGACCCAGCTGGAGAGGAGCCCGAAGCCGTACGAGGCCAGTACATTGCTCTCGACGAGGACAGCGAGCCGCAGCAGAGCCAGGAGGAGCAGCAGGAGCATGGGGACAGCCTTCATTCTGACCTGAGGCACCTTCAGTACGGTGCTGTCCCCCATCGTCTGCTTGAGGGCCACCAAGACGCCCCCGAGGAAGCCCAGCCCGCCGTGGATGCGGACGGCGAACAGATAGTCGAGGTGGAAGGAGGCCACATAGGTGAGGAAGTAGGCGAGGGCCCCGAGGAGCCCCACGGAGATGTTCACCACGGCGAAGAAGACGAGCAGCTCCAGCGCGCCCCAGAGGGGCTCCAGCAGCCGCCCGGCCGCCCCCAGCGTGGCCAGGCTGGCCGCCAGTCCCCAGGCGCGCTGCTCCACCAGCCCGTGCGTCAGCAGCGTCCACACCCAGAAGTTGGGGGGCAGCAGGTAGCCGGGCGTCACCCCCAGCCCGTAGGCCGTGTCCAGCCCGAAGGAGAGCAGGTACAGCAGCACCACGGCGGCGCTCAGCGACTTCACCACCACGCTGGTGCCGGCCAGCGCCGCCAGGAAGTGCTGCCGGGCCACCGGCAGGTACCGCCGCATTTTCGGCCCCGCGGGCGGGACGGNCGGGGCCGGGGCGCCGCGGGGCACGCCGGGACTTGTAGTCCGGCCACGTGGGCCGCGCAGGGCGACACGGGACACACGGACGGGGGGACACGGGACAAACAGATGGGGGGACACGGACACGGAGGGGGAGACAGGGACACGGGGGAACGCCGACACGGGAGGACATGGGACAAACGAGCGACACGGACGTGGGGGGGGACACGGACACAGCGGGACACGGAGGCAGGCGGGGACACGGACACGGCGGGACGTGGGGGAGCGGGGTGGCAGAACACGGTTATGGGGCTTGAGGGGCACAGTCACGGGGATGCGTACATGGGGGTACAAACCCTGGGAAATGGGGATATGGGCACGTGTGGGCTGCACACGGGGGGCACTCGGGGACATTGACCCCTTGCAACAAGGGGACATGGGTGTGGGGACACGGGTGTGGGGACACTGGCACAAGGACACGGGCATGGAGCGGGGAATGGGGCGTGGGAAGGGTGACGCCGTCCTGCGGGGACACAGGGAGATGGGGGAGATGGGGGAGCTGAGCCCCTGCTGTCCCCAGCCCCTCCTGTGCAGCGTGCGGGGCTCTGCGCTGTCCCTGCCTGTCCCGTGCCCCTGCCCCCCAGAGGTGTCGCAGGTCCCACCCGGCAGGAGCCTCCCGATATCCTCTGCCCCCCCACATGCTGTGCCCCCGCAGCCGTGCCCACATCCCCGGGCAATGACGCAGCCACCGCCTGTGAAGTGAAAATATGAACATTATTTAATAACTGAGTCTCTGTAATAAACCATTTGAAAATATTTTACAAGGAGTCACACGCACGATATCTTACAAATTGTCTTTTTGTTGTTTTTTTTTTTTTTAAGTTTTCCAACTCTTCTGTACAAAAAAAAAAATCGAAACCCAAAGAAATTAAAAATAAATTAAAGAAAATCAATTAAAAACCCAATGCCTTTGAATGAGTAGAGAGAAGCTTTCGGGTAGGGACAGGGCAGGAGGTGACCCCGGCGGGACGGGGGGCCCGGGGCCACGCCGCCCCTTTGTCTCATTGGTTTTTAACTTAAAATAGACTATATATGTATATATTTATAGGTATGTATAGTGGTGGTTTTCTGGCAGAGCACCTAACTAGACTACAGAAGTACACACACTCCCGGTAACACAGAGCCATCTGTTCAAACACGGTTCCCAGAGACAGTAACCAAACACACACTGAAAAAGCTACAAGCAGAATGACCATTAATTAACCCCAGCACTAATAAGCGCCTGGCGCCCTCCCCAGCCCCCCCGGGGTGGCCGTGCCGAGGGGGCTCCCCTGGACCCGGTTGATGGGGTGGCTCTGAGCGGGGTGCCCCGGGGGTGTGAGGGTCCCCAAGGCTGCCCAGGGACCCCCGGCGCTGCCCGGAGCAGCGGGGGACAAGGGGCGGTGGGTGTGGCACCCCGGGGTGTCACAGCCGGGCACCCTGCGCCGGGCCCCTCTTCTGGCTGGGTCTGTGGGGTGCAGTGGGGTGCCAGGGCTGAGCAGCCGCGTCCCCCCCCCCTCCTTGGCACCCAGTGGATTGACTGGGGGGGACAACACCCCCCGAGTGTCCCGGCGTGAGTCCCGGCCCCTCGGGACACCCACGCACTGCGGGGCCACCTCCCGCCCGCCCAGCGCTGCGCGTCCCCAGCCGGGACCCCCGCAGCACCCGGCAGCAGCCCCGGTGCCCCGAGGGACAGGCATGGGCGCCTGGCACGTCCCTTCTGGGGACATGTGGCACCTCCCGCTCCACTTGGCGCTCGGGGACGTGCGGCACGTCTCGCGGCGGGACACATGGCATGTCCCATGTCCCCCCCAGGGGACAAGCAGCACGTCCCCCCGGCCAGTGCGGTTTCTTTGGCAGGGCAAGGGGTCCGGGCAGGGCTGGGGGTGAGGGGCAGGGCTGAGCGGGCAGGATTCACAGTGATCTGCAGAACTGAAAAGAAACAAAATACATTTTTTTTTCCCTCTCCTTTTCACCCCAGTATCTGTGCCCAAGAACGGCTGAGCCCAGCGCAGGGACCGGAGCTCCATCGTGCCCTGGCGCAGGCAAAGGCCACTGTCCCCCGCCCCTGTCCCTGTCCCTGCCCGCTCCCAGCCCGCAGGGATGCTGCAGCTGCCCCACACGCCCTGGGGCCGGTACCGCTGGAACAAATGATACTGACCCGCACAGTCAAGTCCTTTCTTTCTTTTTCTTTTTTTTTCCCTTCCTTTCCCCCCTCCCCTTTTTTTTCCCTTTTTTTTTTTTTTTTTTTCTTTTCTATATGGTCCTCGTTGCTGACAATAAACCCCGCCGGTCTCCAGGTGAAAATGTTGGAAACTCGATGTAGAAAGATCTGCTTTAAAATCTTCAGGCTAAAAAAATAGGCGAGGTGGATGAGGGAGGGGGGGTCGCGGGCGGAGGACACCGACGCCACTTTTCCAAGTCCGAGCGGCCGGGAGAGCGCGACGCCGGGGCATCGTCCCGGTCCCCGCTCTGCCGGGGAGCCCCTGCCCGCACCCCGACTCTTCTTTGGCTGCGGCCGGTGGGGAGAGCGGGGCGGCACCGTGGGGGTCCCCGAGGCGGCGGAGGGGACGTCGCTCCCGCTCCACCGGGCCGGGGAGGGACATGGAAATGGAAGTTGAAAGAAAAGAGAGCTGGCGGGGGCGGCCAGGGGGCTAAAGGCAGGCGGCCGGGGGCAGTGGGTGCCGGCTGGTGCTGGAGTAGAGGAGCAGCAGCTGCAGCGAGAGCAGGACCCCCAGGGAGGGGGAGAAGGAAGCCCCTCGGCCGCAGTCTGAGGTATCTTCCTGAGTGGGCGAAGAGAGAGGGGCCGTGGGGCACCCCCAGCAGTGCCTGGGCACCCCAGGGGCACCCACTGCCCTGGTGGGGGCATCTCCCACCCCCCTGGAGCCTCCTGCCCTACGGCACAGCCCCCGGGGAACGACCCCTGGTGCTGCTGCCCCCGGGACCCCCATGGCTCTGCTCTCCCCCCAGGAGGGCACTCCATGGCACTGCTCTCCTAGGGACCCCTCATAGCTCTGATCTCCCCAGGGAATACCCCAGGGCTCCTGATCCCCCCTCCCCATCCCTGTCAGAGGGGTCCTCCCACACCACTGCACCCCTGGAGATCCCTCTTGGCTCTGCTCCCCCCAGGGGGGACACTCACCCTCCCACTCCCCCCTCAGGGGTGAACCCCTCAGCTCTGCTCCCCTGGGATGCCCCCATGGCTCCACTCTCCTGCTCAGGGGGAACCCACTGCCCAAACTTCCCCCAGGGGAGCACCCCACAGGGGACCCACCCATGGCTCTGCTCCCCCCACCAGAGGATACCCACTGCCCCCACCCCTTCCCAGGGGACACCCCCAGCTCTGTCCCCCCCGCACCCCACGTACTGTTGCATTATAGTCGAAGCAGATGTGGGGGCCTTTCCGGTAGCGGGGCCTGTCCACCAGCTCACACTGGTTGGGGTCCCTCGGGGGGGCTTCGCAGGTCAAGGAAACCACCAGGGACAGGGCAGTGGGGGCTTGTAGGGCACCCCCAGCCCCTTTGGCCACAGGCCAGCTCCCTCCACCCCTGCCAAACTCCACAGGTCCTTGCCCCTCTGCCTGTCCCACAGACCCCACATGTCCCCCCACTCAGCTGCCACCACATCCAGGTGGGATGCAGCTGAGACATCAAAGGATACCTCTTACCTCTGCCTGCAGCAGCTTGACAGACTCACACTGGCTGCAGAGGGGCTTGTCAGCCACCACGAAGAGCAGGTTGGTGTTGGCCAGTCTCTGTGCATGGAAGAGCCTGGGGGTGCGAGGGTGGTGGGACCCCACTCACCCTGTGCCCCAATCCCCCCCAGCCCCCAGTGCCAGCCCTGCTGGCGTGTGGCTCTGGGGAGGATGAACCAGCAGCACCTTCCCAGGCCCAATTCCATGACTGTCCTTATCCTCATCTCCATCCCTGTCCCCAGCCTCATCTCGATCTCTAACCTCACGCCTGTCCGCATCCCCATCCTTGTCCCCAGCCACATCCCTATCCCCATTCCCTGCCCTGGTCTCCATCCCCATTCTCATCTCCACCTCCCTCCCCATCCCCATGCTGAGGGGCTTCCCAGGGACTCAGCATTTCCAGGGCTTCCAGGGCTTGGTCCCTGGGGATGTAATCTCCCACAGCCCATGGGGACACTACTGTTCCTCTCTGTCCCCTCTCTGGGTACCACAGCCCCCCGAATGCTGCACAGCATCTCCTATTGCCCCCACACAGGCTGCTGCACGGGGAGCTTGGCAAAGACAGCCTTGGGGGTGTCCCCAGCCCTGCCCAGGGGTGGGACAGTGGGGACAGACCCACCTGGAGCAGTTGCCACAGTCGATGATGGCGTTGTAGGTGGCGTTGACGGTGCTGAAGTAGTACTGGGTCTGCTTCATGATGCAGCTCGTCTCCCTGGCCTCCATGCTGTCCCCTGCCACCTCCNCCCCAGGGACTCACCCGTCTGGAACCAGCTGCTGTAGGTGAGGCTGTACAGGAACTGCTGGAATAGGGACCTGGGGAAGGAAATTGTGGCCAAGTCAAGTGTCCCGGCCCCAAGGACACCCCAGAGTCACTCCTCAGTGGAAATGGCCCCAGGGAGGGGACATGGCAGGACTCACCAGGCTGCAGCCGAGGTCCACCAGGCGAGGCTCAGGAGATCGGCCACAGTGGGCTGTGGGCACAGAGGGGGCAGTGAGCCAGCAGGGCCCCATGAGGGACACTGGGGACACACTCATGGGTCCCTGAGCTCCCAGACCACCTGGAATACACCACCCCTGTGAGTGCTCACCACGAAGACGCCGCGGGGCGCCGCGCCCGTGTTGCTGGGGGCCTCAGGGGCACAGACGGACTGGAAGTCATAGGACTCCTTGCGGGTGTAGAAGGAGTTGTTGTAGAGGGCGGACATCAGGTTGGCATCCACTTCGCTGAAGAACTTGCCCACCTGAAATGGGGACACTGAATCTGCACCCAAATGTCACCTTGGCTTGGGAGTCCCCTGAAGGGGACTCAAGCGGGGCTGTGCCACACCACCCATGACACGAGCGCAGGGGCCTCAGCTCCCCGCTGGCACCCCATGCCCAGGAGAGCTGCGGGCACCGCTCACCTGGTACCAGTGGTCCTCCTGGTTGGAGAGCACCAGGAAGCCCCCATCATCAATGAGGACACAGATGAGGTCCTGGGGAAGTAGGGCAGTGTCATCCAACCCTGGCCATGCCCAGGGCAAGGCAGGACAGGCAGAGTTTGGGGTGGCAGGCTGTCAGGCAGGGGGGCCAGCCGGGTGTCCCCAAGCCTCAGAAGCATCTCAGTACTAGGAGCATCTGTGCTGGGTGCAGGGAGCAGGAGACCCCACCCAGCCTGGGGGGTTTAACGCCCCTCTCAGAGGGTCCACAGTCCATGGGGCAACCCCCAGGCGTTCATCCCTGAGAGCTGGACTGGGTCTGGCTGAGCTTGGGGAGCAGCAGGGGACAGGGTCTGTGCACAGGCTGGGTAAGCAGGGGACAGGGACCCCTCCCAGCCATTCCCTGCTCCCCCATCAGCTGTGCCCACCCTTGCCCACCACCCACCTTGTTGTTGGCCTCACAGTCCATCTCACAGCTGCTTGAGGGGTCACACTGTCAACCAAAAGCAGGGCAGAGGGACAGGTTAGCAGGATGATCATCCCCCCAGAGCTGTCCTCTCAGCCAGAAGGGGACATGCAGGGTGGTGTCCCCAGAGGCTGGGGACAGGTACCCTGAGAAACAGGCCTGGTGCAATCACTGGCACCATGTCCGAGAAATGCCCCCCAGCCAGGAGAGCTCCCTGCCTCCCTGTGCTGTCCCCACCCCTGTTCCCTGGCTGTGCCAGCCCCCAGGACATACCCGGTGGGTGCCCAGCTGGTCACGGTCCGTCCGGTTGCTCGCCAGCACTTTGAACTTCTCAGCCCAGGCCTCCAGGTCCAGCTTCACCCCCACCACTGGGGCAGTGGGAAGACAGGGTGAGCCCTGGCGTGGGGGGCTGCAGGGACCCCCAGCCTGGCACCAGGGCACCCAGCTCCCTGCCTACCTGCGGGCTTCAGAGTCTTGCCCCCAATGCTGAGCTCCACGGCGGTGCTCACCAGGATCCCGATGGTGTTGTTCTCCAGGTCCAGCCCCCGGTAGCCGGCTGTGGAAGGCAGGGGTGACATCAGGGGACACATGGAGCCAGTGGCAGCCTGGGTGGCCCCCTGTCGGCCTGAGCTGGCACCCACCATCCCGGTAGGGTGGCTTGAAGATGTAGCCCTTGTTGTCCAGGCTCCTCCGGTAGAAGCTGGCGTTGAAGGGCTCTGGTTCCTCCTCCCAGTCATCCGCAGCCCTGGCAAGGAGCAGCCACAGCCATGACTGTCACTGTCACCGTCATCTCCAGTCCCACCAGAGATGGCCCAGCAGGAGCAGACATGTCACTGTGCAGGGTGGACACTCACTTGTTAGGGAAGACACGGGTGATGCCCCCGTCAGTGGCTGCGAAGACAGCCAAGAGGCTGTACCTGCAAGGACAGGGGTGAGGTACGCCGGCCATCAGTGGGGCTTTGCTCTGCCCCTGTCTCCACAGCCCATCCCAACCCTCATCTGTCCCAAGACAGTGCCAACCATCCTGGGCCATCTCCCCTCCACCTACGTGTTGAGGTCCTGGTCCTTCCAGACTCGATCCACCAGCTGCTGCGTGATGCCCGTGTCCAGGATCAGGTTGTGCAGGAGGAACTTGTCGCCTTGGGAGGAAGGTGGAGAGGAGGAGGAGGTGAGGGCTGGCCCCACAGGGGCCACCCATGTCCCCTGCCCTGCCCCAGCACCCACTCTGCAGCAGCTCCCAGGACTCCAACCCCAGCATAATTCACCCCCTGCTCCACCTCCTCCTGCATCCCCATCCACCCCCAACCCCCCGGCAAGCTCCCCACCAGCCATCCCAGCTACTCACACTGCTTGGAGTCTGGGGTCACCTTTTCCATGAGGGCAATAAAGTTTTCCAGGAATTCGGTGTTGTTATCCGACAAGTCGAGGTCTTTGCAATACTCTCTGGGGTTTGGGGGACAAGGTTTGTTGTTCGTGGGGATGGAAAAGGTAAGGTCAGTTCTCCCCCGGGGACGGCGGGGTGGGTGCTGGCCGTGCTGCCAGCACCCAGGTTTGCCAGGGACACAACAGTGGTGAAGTGCCACCTCTCCTAGGAGTGTCACCCCACAGAGGAACTGGCTGTGGGCATCTCTGCAGACTGCCCAGGACCCAGCCCCTGCTGCCTGCAGTGCCACCACTGCAGTGTCAACAGGTCTGCCACTGCCATGGGCACTGAGGTGCTGTTACCTCTGCCAGGGCCAGGTTTGATAGATCCTGGTTTGCCCAGAATGGTACAACACTGAGTCCATCTCTCCCCATACTGGTGGGGCTACTGGTGGGACTGGGTGCCTCTGACACTGTACTTACCTGCGGGGCCAGGTGGGCACCGCTGTGGCCACCCTGCCCTGCCCCTGTGGCACCCCAGGGATTGGGGGCTCCAATGTGGGTGTGAGCAGGGATTTGCCTCGGGATTCTCCACAGCTGTGCTGGCAGCACCAGGCAGGCACTCAAGGCTGTACCTGTGCCCTTGGCACAGATGTTTGGGTGCTGGCTGAGCCCCAGCTGGTGGAGATGGGTGCTCACCCATGGGTATCACTGGCCCTGAGACCCTCCTGGGACAGGCACTATGGTGGGTGCCATGTCCCTGCTTCAGTCTGGAACACCCTGAGTGCAGAGTCCCAGCCCCACCAATGCCAGGAACAGCTGTAACCTGTTGGTCACCATGAGGCTCTGCCTGGGTGGCACAGGCTTGTGCCACCCCAGGGTGCCAAGAGCCTCCCATCCTCAGCGGTGTGGCTGTGAACAGTGCCGGGGTGCTCAGGGCTCCCCCCACTCACAAGCCCTCCGCCAAGCTCCTGACTGTGCCAAAAAACTCATTAAGAGGACAAATGTTGGAGCAAAGGAAGGCAGAGAGTGTGCCCACAGGGCAGCTGAAAAAGGTGGGGCAGCCTGGCCAGCTCGGCCCGGCCCCTCAACCCCTGGTCGGGGGGGGCGCAGCCACCTAAATATCTCCACCGACACGCACAGATACAGGTACTCACACACCCACGGGGGACGGGGGATATACGGTTTCTGAAAATTTCCAGTGGCCCATGGGCGCGGCAGCGCCGGCGGCGGATCATACAGTCGCCCTGGGTGCCGGGCACGCCCCGGCACACGCCCCCTCCCTGTCCGCTGCCCCGCCGGGCAGCACCCACCACAGCAAGGGCGCTCCTGGAGCCGCTCTGGGGACACCCAAGGGCTCACCCTGACTGCCACAACCCCCTGTTCTCTCCAGCTGCGCCGTCTGCAGAGCCCCACCCCGGACACTGAGCCCATCACGGCAGCCTGGGCAGGACCGTGGGTGCAGACCCACTCCTGGGGCTTTGGGCTCGGGCATCACCTCCTGTCCATCCTCTTAGTGTGCTGACAGGCCAATTTTCAGTAACAGTTTTCCTGTTTCTCATTCAAACTCTGCTTTGGCTCCCACGTGTCCTGGACGTCACCCCCACTGCCCAGCAGAGGGCCTGGGGACTAAGCTCCCCCAAAAGCCAGGGCTGCACGGTGACGGTACATTTTGGGCTGGTTTGCCCAGAGTTAGTGTAAGTGACTGCTGCTGCGGGCCGGGAAGGCGGGTGGTACCTGCAGATGACCCACTGCAGTCCCCAAAAGCTGCACTGGCAAAACATCCCCTAACAGGACGTTTAGCTGCTATAATGACCTATCAGCAGTTAGGTGATTAGCTGGTGAGGTTAATTAGGGCTGGTCAGAGATTGCAATGCAGTAGAGGGAAGGGCGGGGTGCTGGTAGAGCCATGGGTTCCCCAAACACCCCACTGAGGGATGGCCCTTCATCCCTGCTAGGTGACAAGACTGGGTGGCACAGCCCAGAGGAGGGGACATATCTGTCTGTCCAGGGGCCGCTACGCTGTCCTCATGTCTCCAACCCCCCTGGGCACCCCAAATTTGAGCCAGAACCTCCCCTTCCTTCTCCCTCCCCCCCGCAGCCAGCACGACTGTATGATGCCGCCGCCGGCGCCTCGCTCGGCTGGGATTTTCAGAAACTATACCTATATATGCACTCGCAGAGGTCGGGCTGCACCGGGTGCATATATACTGTGCTGGATGCAACCGGGTGGCGCGGCGGGGCCGGGGTCCCGGCGGCAGCCCCGCGGCCGAGCGGGCACACGACACACACAGCCACAGGGCACGGGGAGCGGGGACAAGGCACGATGAGGCGAGGATGGGGGCGATGGTGGGGTCGGCAGCGGGGCCGGGGCGGATGCACACCTCGGCAAGCGCACACGCAAAGCTACCTGGGAGCAATGAACACATGTCCCTCCGACTCAAAGCTGTTGGGCAGCAGGTATTCAAAATCTGCAACAGAAAGGGAAGGTTATCCGGCGGGGAGCGGGGACGGGGGCGCCGGGGGCCAGGAGGGAGAGAGACGGACAGAGAGAGAGAGAGAGAGA